>JAPEBW010002063.1:0-15651 GCA_027405785.1 Ophiocordyceps robertsii
TTAATTTCAGGTATATAAAAACAATCTCTAAGTATATATCTTACTTTAAAGTATGGGAATTTAAATACTAAATCCCCCTTTCCTTTTACTAATATAAAGGAAGCTTTTCCTTAGCAGACTTTAGTTTTAATTTCTTTATAGTTAATAAGGTAGTTCTTATTTATTACTATATGCCTAGTAGCACTAGTATCGTATATAAAATCAAGAGTCCTTTTATTATTACTAAATCTAGGAAATCCTCCTTCCTTTGCCTTTAATACTAATTCTCGGATCCGAGGGAGTAAGGCTTCTAGAGGTCCTAGGAGATTATTTTTAGTTACTGCTATAAGGGAATCTATAGAGGTTAAAATTACCTCTAGAGGGTTATTTAAGGCTACCCCGGGGGTAGGGACTCGAAAGAGAGGAGAGGATAACTAAGAAAGGTCGATAAGACCGGGCTTATAACCTATTAAAGGTTAGAGCAGCAGCGAAATTGTGGGGAAATCAGGAGATCACGTGATGTTACGTGATAGAGGAGTTAATGTTATGTAAGGCAGGAATTTTGGCTGGAATTAATTGATGAAGAATTAAGTGCGTGAGTGCTTATCTAATCTCTAGCTATTTAGTAGCGGCAGATTCGCCTTTTATAGACAAATTTGAGGGAACGGAGTGACATATCCGGACCGGCCTTCGGGTAGTCTTAAAGCCCGAAGAATGCTGATTTTAAAGCATTTTATCCCGTGGCTGTATGTCCCTTCCTTATACGGCAATTCGTGTTTAAAGTTAGTTAAGGTTGGTTTAGGTCTAAGCGGATCCTTGTTTTATCCAGCCACCCTAACCTCCTTAGTTCCGCATATAACGTTATAGACGTTGTATAAGGACATAAAGACCTGGAAAATGACGAGCCGAAGCTAGGCTATTTAATGCGGGTTTTTATATAATTTATACACCCCCTTATACATAGCTAATCAGGTAAGGATTAAATAGCTGATTTATTAAAGTAGTAAAATCACTCTCTTACAATTATAGTATACTTTTAGTATAGCTAGTTAAGCTTTTAGTAAGGCTTATTTATAGTATATTTCCTTATATTTAGCTATACTTTATTACTTACTTAAAGTCTTTCTGCTAGTATATAAGACCGGTTTGCCGTCTCCTTTTACCTTACTTATAATACGGCAATCGCCGTTTAAAAGAAGTTAGCGACTTTTCTTATCCTTTATATAAGGCTTTATACGCTCTCCGCGTTTAGTATAAGCGGTCCCTCTTTTTATACGATTTAAATCGGCTTAATATTATACTTATATATAGTAAAGAAAGGGCTTATACTTATTACTAATACTACCTAATTATTAAGCGCTACTTAAACATAGGGTAGCTATGCCCCTTAATTATCTTACTTATAGTAAATATATATATAAAGGTATGCTTATACTTTTTAGTTCGCGCGCTTTATTGCCTTATTAGTTTATAAGTAGTAAGCTAAACTTAGTTTCCTTTAAACCTTAGTTTATTAATAGAATTCCTTTTAAAATTGCCTTATTTAGTTTATCCCTTAATTTAAGACGATAGATTTTAACATTTTATAAAAGTAAAAGTAAGATTATAAGAACTTAGTAGCGTATACTACTACTTTTATTATTAGTATTGCTTTTAAAGTTATCGCCTTTATTAGCCGGTCTATTATTACTTAAAGGTTCCGGGAGCCCTTAGTCCTTATTAGCAGTAAGTTAACTATAAAGCCTATTATTAAGTATATAAATAGCTATATAAAAGGCGGTAATAGTTAAAGAAGCCCCTTTTAAAGTTACTTTTAAATATACCCCTTACTATATAACTTATAGTTCGCGATAAGCTAGCGTACTATTAACGACTAACTTAGCTAAAAGAACTCTTAAGCTAGTATTATAAGCATCCCCTCGCGCTTTAAGTATCTTACTGCTATTAAGTTATATACTTATTAAGCAATTAATACTTAAAGCTTATTTAGCTCTTCGTCCTCTCCCTCCTTAAAGTATTAAGCTTTACTTAGCACTTAAAGTTAAGTTTTAAAGTAAAAGCACCCTTTTACGTTAATTCTATACTTACTTACTTAGACCTTTAATTACTATTTTAAGGTAAGCGACTAATCGCCGTTTTATACTACTTAAAATACTACTTATTACTCTTTATCCTTTTATAATATTACTATTTACCGCTTTTATATCTCTTATTTATCGAATATATAGGCTAGTTATAGTTATTCCTTAAGCGCGTCTTAGCTTAAGATTAAGTTAAGTTTTAGCTAAACTTTACTTTTATTCGCCCCGCTTTTATCTTAAGGTATAAGGTCGTCTGCCTTACTTATATAAGCGATTAACCTTATATTCTCTTCCTCTTTTTATATTATTGCGATAATACGCTTTTCTTATACTAATTATCGTAGGAGGTTTATATACTTACTACTAAGGGGGACTTAATATCTTATTAATCGCGCGCTATTTAAGATTATCTATACTAAACGTTTTATTTCCCTTTTATCGGATAACCCTTTTAGCTTATCTTAATCGTAGCGCGATAAAGCGTTAAGTACTATTACTAACCTCTTTAAGCGGTACTTTAATATAAAGTTATATAAAGCGAGCTTTATCGCTTATTTACTTTACTTTTTATTTAACTTCCTCTTTATTATAAAGTACTTTAAATTCTTATAATTTATTAGTACTATAAACGCTAGCGTATTATATAACTTTACCCCTTAAAAGTCTAAGTATTATATAATTATAAGTAACTCCTTATTATAGATTAAGTAGTTATACTCCGCTATATTAAGTCGTTTTAAGAAAAAACCTACTAAGTATTATATTTTATTTAGTCTTATTTATATTAATACGCCCTTTATTATATATCCGGAGTAATTTGCCTTTAGGTATATTTCCCTTTTAAAGTTATATAGCTATAGTACTAGCGCGTTATAAAATGCCTCTTAAATAAACTTAAACGCGGCTTAGTGCTTATTAGTTTATAAGAACGTTATATTATTTTTATAAAGGCTATTTAAGCACTATAAGGCCTTAGTATAAAGCGGGATAAAGGTATAGTAGTTATTTATAAACTTAAGGAAGCTTTAAACGCCCTTTATATTCCTTAGCGCTTACTATATTTAAATAGCCTAAATCTTCTTTAAGTTATACTAAACCTTACCCTTAGCCTATATAATAAAACTTAAGTACTTTACTTTTTTCGTTATAAAGTTATATTTCCGTAGGTTTAGTATAAGGCCTACCTCTTATAACCTTTTAAGCACCTTTACTACCTTATCTTAATAGTTACGGAGCGACCTTAATAAGTAGATTAAAATATCGTCTATATATACTATAACGAACTTATAAAGGTAGTTTTTTAATACTTAGTTAATATAGCGTTAAAAGGTAGCCGGCGTTTTTATTAAGCTAAATAAGTATACTTACTATTTAAATAGTCTAAACTTCGTTTAAAAGACTATCTTAAACTTATAGCCTTTTACGATTTTAATCTTATAAAACGCTATAATAATATTAAGTTTCGTAAACTAATATACCTTTGCTAGTATCTTAAGCGTTTTTATAATTAGTAATAGCGTATACTAATCCCTCTTTATAATTATATTTAAGGCTTAGTAATTATAGTAAAAGCGTAGTTAGCTATCAGCCTTCTTTATAAATAATACTAGCGCCGCGGCTAATAAACTACTTAAGCGGATAAGGTTCGCTTTTAGTAGCTCGTTTAAGGTCTTTTAAAGGATAAGGAGTTCTTCCTTTAATATATCGTAAAAGGGCCTTTATAGTAGTAGCGGCTCCTTACTATCTTTATTTAAAGTAAGATAGATCTTATAGTCTACGCCTAGTTAAAATAAGGGTTACTTAAGTGCCTTTATAAGTATAAAAAGGTCTAAATAAGCTTATAGTGCCTAAGCTAGGATATAGTCTGCTAAGTTAACTAGCGTTTTTAGTTAAAAGGCCCTCTTTATATCCTTTATTATAACTACCCTTACGTTAAGTGCTTATTATTGCCCTTAGTTATCCCTTTAAGCCCTTTCTTATTAGCACTTTACTGCGAAGATAAAGGCGCTTATTAGCTTCGCTTCTTAAATATTCGCGATCTTCGCGGCTTTTTTTAATCCTTAAAAGCCGATTTAAATCTCCGCTTTTCTATAATAAATCCGATCCCTTTTAGTATTATAAACTACCTTATTCTTCTTTATTTAAAGTCTCCTTAAGAATACGTTATAGCTTAACTCCGGTACTATATAAGCGAATATCTATTTTAAGTGCTTATTAATCTTTATCTTAAACGCTACGATCCCCTTTATTTAAAGCGTTAGTACGTCCTTTAAAAAAGGTTATAATAGCCTCCTTATTCTATCTATAAAGGGTATTTATAGCTTTATCGCTACCCCTTTACTTACTGCGGTATAGTAATTATAGCCTATATTTATAAGTATATTAAGCCCCTTCTTTTTATTAATATTAACCTTAAATAGTACTAAGTTTAGTATTAGGTGCTTCCTTATTAACCTTTAAGCCGTTTACTATTTCTCTTTCCCTTTTAGCGCTATTAAGGGCCTACGTACACTTAGCTTAGTAGCACGTAGCTAAATAAATGTTTATTTAAAGCTAAAAAAGGAAGGGGGAAATCTCTATTTAAGCTACGTAGCTTCGTACTTTATAAGGGTCGCTTAAGTAGCTTATACTTAAGTTAAGTTCGGGTCGAACTTAAGCTAAGTTTAAGTAAAGTCCTATATAACTTTAGCTATATATTAGCCCGACTTTAAGTCGTTCGCTATAGTATAACTATAGCTTTTTTTATAGTATAGCCCGTAATACTATCCCCCCTTTAAGCTATCGCGCACCG
Organism: Ophiocordyceps robertsii; assembly: GCA_027405785.1. Lineage (NCBI taxonomy): Eukaryota > Fungi > Ascomycota > Sordariomycetes > Hypocreales > Ophiocordycipitaceae > Ophiocordyceps > Ophiocordyceps robertsii. The sequence goes on from JAPEBW010002063.1 coordinate 4,852, forward strand.
GGGTATATAATATCGGCGCCCCGCCCCCCCCCGCTCTATACTTAGCGTTAATTAATATAGTCGTCCTCGTTATACTTATAATTATACGCCTACGCCTCCTTAAATAACGTTATGTTAAGGCGTTAAATACGTTATACGCTTGCTTATTCGCGCCGCTACGTTGTCCTTAATAGCGCTAAGGCGGTATAACGTATCTCTTCCGCTTACCGCTAATATTAGTGCTTAAGGCATTTCTTTCTTACCCGCCGCTTACGGTCTTTAAGCATAAATACTCTTTCTCTTTCCTTCTCCTTCTTTTTTTTCTTTTCCTTTTTTAATTATTAATCTACTTACGCGCGCGCCCCCTCTTATAATAGCTTCGCCGCGCCGCGCTTTAATATATTTACTATATCCTTTTAAGCCTTATCTCCCGCTATATCGTAGGCGTTTACCCGTTTAGCGCCTCTTAGCACGCCTAGCGACTATACGCTACCGCCTTTATATTAGTCTTTACGCCTGCCGTCGTCGCTTAGTAAGCAAAGCGCGATATATAGCACTACTATATAGCGCCCCCCTTACCTTATATATATCGGACGTATAGTATCTCTTAATATAGATACTTAGTATAGGGCTTACTAAAATTAAGCCTCGCCCCGCGCCTATAATTATTTTGCCTATACCCGCGCTAGATCGCGCTATTTGCCTATATATCCTTATTTTTAAACTATATAGGATATAACGCTAACGCGATATTAATATATTAGCGATATAGTCGCCGCTATAAACGCGCTTTAAGATTATATATCTTAAAAGACGTTTAAGGATTACCGCACCGACTTATATATACGTTCTCCGATCTTTAATAAATATTAGCTAAAGGGATATTACTAACGATTATTATAGTATATAAAGTTAGCTTATACTGCTATTACGGCGCGCTAGGCTTAGATATACCTTAACGTTTAAGGTTAATCTATTAGTATTAGTAAATAGTAAGTAGTTTGCTTTAATTAAGTCGTAGTTCTCTATATATCCTATTTATATCCGCTTTATATCTTATTATATCTTATTATATCCCTTATCTATCTTATCGTTATCTACGCTTAGTACGCGTTTATAGCGTATCCTCTTTATGCTTATTGTTTAGAATCGTCTTAATATTTACTAAGCGTAGCTTAAAATTCCCTCTTATTTTTCCCGGTTTTCCTCCTTTTCTCCGCTACTTCCCTTATCCTATCCCTTACTACCCGGCTTAGCTTACTATCGTCCTTTTACCTCGCCCCCGTCGTTTTTTATTACGTTACTATATTATCCCTTAAATTCCTTTAAGGCGATTATATCTTAAAAGTCGCTAATTAGCTACTATATTAAGTTAGTATACTTATACTACTTTACTAAGACTTAGTGCTATCTCCCTCTTTTAATCTATCTTTACCGGGCTTACTTAATCTTTTTTATAATATACTTTAGTTCGTTATCCTCCTTAATTACTAATAGTAGCTAATAGTTATTAACTACTTAGCTAAGTAAGGGGTTATCCGCTACGCGGCGGAGGAACTTTATATATAGTCTTTTATATACCCTCCTTAGTATATTAAGTTCTACTATATATAAGCTAACTACTTTTATTATAGTATACTTTTAGTATAGCTAATCGAGCTTTTAGTAAGGCTTATTTATAATATACTTCTTTATATCTAGCTATACCTTATTACTTACTTAAAGTCTTTTTGCTAGCATATAAGACCGGTTTACTATCTCCTTTTACCTTACTTATAACACGGCGATCGCCGTTTAAAGGAAGTTAGCAACTTCCCTTATCTTTTATATAAGGCTCTATACGCTCTCCGCGTTTAGTATAAGCAGTCCCTCCTCCCGTGCGATTTAAATCGGCTCGATATCGTACTTATATATAGCGAAAAAGGGGCTTATACCTATTATCGATATTACCTAGTTATTAAGCGCCGCTTAAGTATAAAGTAGTTATACCCCTTAGTCGTCTTACTTATAATAAACGTATATATAGAGGTATGCTTATACCTTTTAGTTCGCGCGCTTTATCGCTTTATTAGTCTATAAGTAGTAAGCTAAACTTAGTTTCCTTTAAACTTTAGTTTATTAGTAGAATTCCTTTTAAAATTGCCTTATTTAGTTTATCTTTTAATTTAAGACGATAGATTTTAGTATTTTATAAAAGCGGAAGTAAGACTATAAGAACTTAGTAGCGTATACTACTACTCTTATCGTTAGCATCGCTTTTAAAGTTATCGCTTTTATTAGCCGGTCTATTATTACTTAAAGGTTCTAAGAGCCTTTAATCCCCGTTAGTAGTAAGTTAACTATAAAGTCTATTATTAAGTATATAAACGGCTATATAAAGGGCAGTAATAGTTAAAGAAGCCTTTTTTAAAGTTACTTTTAAATATACCCCTTACCGCATAGCCTATAGTTCGTAATAAGCTAGCGTACTATTAATAACTAGCCCGGCTAAAAAAACTCTTAAGCTAGTATCGTAAGCATCCCCTCGCGCTTTAAATATCTTACCGCTATTAAGTTATATATCCGCTAAGCGATTAATACTTAAAGCTTATTTAGCTCTTTATCCTCCCCCTCCTTAAGGTATTAAGCCTTACTTAATACTTAAAGTCGGTCTTTAAAGCGAAGGCGCCCCCTTATATTAATTATATACTTACTTACTTAGACTTTTAATTACTATTTTAAAGTAAGCGATTAGTCGCCGTTCCGCACTACTTAAAATACTACTTAGTACTTTTTATCCTTTTATAGTATCGCTATTTACCGTTTTTATATCTTTTACTTATTAAATACGCGGGCTAGTCGCGCTTATTCCTTAAGCATATCTTAGCTTAAGTTTAGGTTAAGTTTTAACTAAACTCCGCCTTTATTTGCCCTGCCTTTATCTTAAGGTATAAAGTCGTCTGCCTTACTTATATAAGCGATTAACCCCGCGTTCTTATCCCCTTTTTATATTATCGCGATAATACGCTTTTCTTATACTAATCGTCGTTAGAGGTTCGTATACTCGCCGCTAAGGGGGACTTAACGTTTTATTAATCGCGCGCTATTTAGGATTATCTATACTACGCGTCTTATTTCCCTTTTATTAGATGCCCTTTTTAGCTTATCTTAATCGCGGCGCGATAAAGCGTTAAGTACTACCGCTAACCTCCTTAAGCGGTACTTTAATATAAAGTTATATAAGGTAAGCTTTATCGCTTATTTACTTTACTTTTTATTTAACTTCCTCTTTATTATAAAGTACTTTAGATTCCTATAATCTATTAGTATTATAAATACTAATATATTATATAACTTTACCCCTTAAAAGTCTAAGTATTATATAATCGCGAGTAACTCCTTATTATAGATTAAGTAGTTATACTTTATTACGTTAAGTCGTTTTAAGAAGAACCTTATTAAGTATTATATCCTATTTAGTCTTACTTATATTAGCACGCCGCTTATTACGTATTTAAAGTAGTCCGCTTTTAGGTATATTTCCCTTTTAAAGTTATATAGCTATAGCACTAATACGTTATAAAATGCCTTTTAAATAAACTTAAACGCTACTTAGTGCTTATTAGTTTATAAGAACGTTATATTCTTTTTATAAAGGCTATTTAAGCACTATAAGGCCTTAGCGTAAAGCGGGATAAAGGTATAGTAGTAATTTATAAACTTAAAGAAGCTCCGAACGCCCTTTATATTCCTTAGCGCCTACTACGTTTAAATAGCTTAAATCTTCTCTAAGTTATACTAAACCTTACCCTTAGCCTATATAATAAAACCTAAGTACTTTACTTTTTTTATTATAAAGTCGTATTTCTATAAGTTTAATATAAGGCTTACCTCTTATAACTTTTTAAGCACCTTCGCTACTTTCTCTTAGTAGTCGCGGAGCGACCTTAATAAGTAGATTAAAACGTTATATATATACGCTATAATAAACTTATAAAGGTAGTCCTTAAGAACTTAGTTAATATAGCGCTAAAAGGTAGCCGGCGTTCTTATAAGGCTAAATAAGCATACTTATTATTTAAATAGTCCGAACCTTATTTAAAAGACCGTTTTAAACTTATAGCCCTTTACGATTTTAATCTTATAAAACGCTATAATAACGTTAAGTTTTATAAACTAACGTGCCTTCGCTAATATCCTTAGCGTTTTTATAATTAATAATAGCGTATACCGGTCCTTCTTTATAATTATATTTAAAGCTTAGTAATTATAGTAAAAGTATAGTTAGCTATCGGCCTTCTTTATAAATAATACTAACGCCGCGGCTAATAAACTGCTTAAGCGGATAAGGTTCGCCTTTAGTAGCTCGTTTAAGGTCTTTTAAAGGATAAGGAGTTCTTCTTTTAATATATCGTAAAGGGGCCTTTATAATAATAGCGGTTCCTTGCCGTCCTTATTTAAAGTAAGATAGATCTTATAGTCTATGCTTAGTTAAAATAAGGGTTGCTTAAGTGCCTTTATAAGTGCGAAAAGGTCCGGATAAGCCTATAGTGCTTAAGCTAGGATATAGTCCGCTAAGTTAACCGGCGTCTTTAGCTAAAAGGCTTTCTTTATATCCTTTATCGTAACCGCCTTTACGTTAAGCGCTCGTCGTCGCCTTTAGCTATCCTTTTAAGCCTTTTCCTATTAGCACTCCGCCGCGAAGATAAAGGCGCTTATTAGCTTTACCTCTTAAATATTCGCGATCTTTATAGCTTCCTTTAATCCTTAAAGGCCGATCTAAATCCCCGCTTTTTTATGCCGGATCCGGTCCCCCCTAGCGTTATAAACTACCTCGTTCTTCTTTATCTACGGTCTCCTTAAGAATATATCGTAGCTTAACTCTAGTACTATATAGGCGAATATCTATTCTAAGTGCTTATTAATCTTTATCTTAAACGCTACGATCCTCTTTATTTAAAGCATTAATATATCTTTTAAGAAAAGCTATAGCAGCCTCCTTATCCTATTTATAAAGGGTATCTATAGCCTTATCGCTACCCCCTTACTTACTATAGTATAGTAGTTATAGCTTATATCTATAAGTACGTTAAGCCCCTTTTTCTTATTAATACTAACTTTAAGTAATACTAAGTTTAGTATAAGGTACTTTTTTATTAACTTTTAAGCCGCCTACTATTTCTCTTTCTTCTTTAGCGCCTAACTTTATATTAAGGTTCCTCTTTTCTTAAATCGGAATTTACTTTAGTTACCTCTTTAGTTATAGCTGCGGTTACTTATAAGGTTCTTTCTTTCTTCTTTTTATAAAAGCGGGCGATATGCCCTATTATCCTATAAGCAAAACACCTCCGTATATTAAGCTAGCTTTATCCTCCTCCTAGCTAGGTTATAGCGTTAATTCTACTTATTAAAGTATCGCCCTTTAAGTCTTTTTAGTCTTAAGTTCCCCTTTTTATTACTTTCTTCCGGCCTTAAAACGGCTACTTAGTTTGCTAAACTTTTTCTAGCTTTACCGCGATCTACGCTACTTAATTAGTATACGCTAAGAAGCTTAAGGTTAAGAGGTTGACTATTATAAGCGCCTCCTTAAGGCAAAGGCCTAAGGCGCCCTTTAAGAACACGATTTATATATCGTATAGCTATAACCCCCCTCCCGCCTTAAAGAGCCTTTACTTAAACTTAAGGAGGAACGCCGCGAACGTTTAGTTTTCTCTTTATTTAATCGTGCGGATAGCCGCCGCCGCCCGCGATTAAATATCGATATTAAGGTAAATCGAATTAAGGTACTTAAGGAACTTTTACTAGTTATAACCTTAGTCCACGCTAGTACTATAGTAAGTCGCTATAGTTTACTATAGCCTTATATTTAAGTAGTTATAGATTAAGTAGAAAACCTCCTTTAAGCTTAAGAAAAAGTCTTAATTAATCTTATACTTTTCTTATATATATCGTGCTTAAAGCGTAAAGTAGCGCCGCTAGCTATTAAACTTCCTTAGCGCTAAGAGTAGCTTTTATTAGTCTTTTTTCTTTATTACTTCCTTCTTTATTATAAGTATTACGGCCCCCGCTATTATATTATAAGGTAGTATTAAACTACTAATCGGTAAGCCGGCCCCTCCTTATATATATATCCTTACTATCTCCTTTAGCTTTTATATTAAGGCCTTAAACTAGCTTATTAGCTATTAAATCTACTACTAGCTTGCTTAAACTTAGTAGCTTATTTTAACGGCCTTTGCTTATAGCGAGAGGATCGCTTATTTAACCCTTATTTAGATATCGGCCTTTCTTAGCCCTCCCTCCTAAGCCTTATAAGCATAGCCCTTTTATACTAAGTAAGCTTTTTACTTATACTATATCGTAGTTAGTAAGTCTCTTCTTAAGTTATATAACCTCGTTTAAAAAGAGCTTTAAATATATTAAGGGCCTATATATACTTAGCTTAGTAGTACGTAGCCGAATAAATGTTTATTTAAAGCTAAAGAGGGAAGGGGGAAATCTCTATTTAAGCTATATAGCTTCGTACTTTATAAAGGTCGCTTAAGTAGCCTATACTTAAGTTAAGTTCGGGTTAAACTTAGGCTAAGTTTAAGTAAAGTCTTATACGACTTTAGCTATATATTAGCTTAACTTTAAGTCGTTCGCTATAATATAACTATAGCTCTTCTTATAATATAGCCCGTAATAAGTGCTTAACTTTATACTAAGGTTCCTTTTTTCTTAAATCGGAATTTACTTTAATTACCTCCTTAGTTATAGCTATAGCTACTTATAAGGTTCTTTCTTTCTTTTTTTTATAAAAGCAAGCGATATACTTTATTACTATTATAGGCTATACTATAAGAAGAGCTATAGTTATACTATAGCGAACGACTTAAAGTTAGGCTAACGTATAGCTAAAGTTATATAGGACTTTACCCGAACTTAGCTTAAGTTCGACCTAAACTTAACCTAAGTACGGGCTACTTAAGCGACCCTTATAAAGTACGAAGCTATATAGCCTAGATAGAGATTTCCCCTTTCCCTCTTTAGCTTTAAATAAATAATTATTTAGCTACGTGCTACTAAGCTAAGTATATATAGGCCCTTAATATATTTAAAGCTTCTTTTAAATAAGGTTATACGACTTAAGAAGAGACTTACTAACTACGATATAGCGTAAGTAAGAAGCCTACTTAGTATAAGGAGGCCGTGCTTATAAGGCCTAAAAGGGAGGGCTAAGAGAGGCCGATATTTAAATAAAGGTTAAATAAGCGATCCTCTTATTATAAGTAAGGGCTATTAAAACAAGCTACTAAGTTTAAGCAAGCTAGCAGTAAATCTAATAGCTAATAAGCTAGTTCGGGGCCTTAATATAAAAGCTAAAGGAGATAGTAAGAATATATATATAAGGAGGGGCCGGCCTATTAATCGGTAGTTTAATACTACCTTATAATATAATAGCGGGGGCTATAATACCCGCAATAAAAAAAGAAGCAACGAAGAAAAAAGACTAGCAAAAGCCACTCCTAGCGCTAAGGAAATTCGACGGCTAGCGGCGCTACTTTACGCCTTAAGCACGATATATATAAGAAAAGTGCGAGATCGATTAAGACTTTTTCTTAAGCTTAAAGGAGGTTTTCTACTTAATCTATAACTACCTAGATATAGGGCTATAGCAGACTATAGCGACTTACTATAGTATCGGCGCGGACTAAGGCTACGACTAGTAGGAGTTCTTTAAGTACCTCGATTCGATTTACCTTAACGTTAATATTTAATTGCGGGCGGCGGCGGCTATCCGCACGATTAAATAAAGAGAGAACTAAACGTTCGCGGCGTTCCTCTTTAAGTTTAAGTAAAGACTCTTTAAGGCGGGAGGGGGGTTATAGCTATACGATATATAGATCGTGTTTTTAAAGGGCGCCTTAGGCCTTCGCTTTAAGGAGGCGCTTATAACGGTCGACCTCTTAACCTTAAGCTTTTTAGCGTATACTAATCGGGTAGCGTAGATCGCGGTAAAGCTAAAAAGGGTCTAGTAAACTAAGTAGCCGTTTTAAGGCTAGAAGAAGGTAATAAGGGGGGGGACCTAAGACCGAAAAGACTTAAAGGGCGATACCTTAATAAGTAGAATTAACGCTATAACCTAGCTAAAAGGAGGATAAAGCTAGCCCGATATATAAAGGTATTTTGCCTATAGGATAATAAGGCATATCGCCCGCTTTTATAAAAAGAAGAAAGAAAGAACCTTATAAGTAGCCGTAACTATAACCGGAGAGGTAACTAAAGTAGATTCCGATTTAAGAAAAGAGGAACCTTAGCGTAAAGTTAAGCGCTAAGGGAGAAAGAGAAATAGTAAGCGGCCTAAAAGTTAATAAGGAAGCACTTTATACTAAACTTAGTACTGCTTAAGGTTAGCATTAATAAGAAAAAGGGGCTTAACGCACTTATAGATATAAGCTATAACTACTATGCTATAGTAAGCGAGGGGGTAGCGATAAGGCTATAGATACCCTTCGCGGATAGGATAAGGAGGCTATTATAGCCTTTCTTAAAAGATATACCGATGCTTTAAATAAAGGGGATTGTGGCGTTTAAGATAAAGATTAATAAGCACTTAAAATAGATATTCGCCTATATAGTACCGGAGTTAAGCCACGATATGTTCTTAAGGAGACTATAGATAAAGAAAAACGAGGTAGTTTATAACGCTAAGGGGGATCGGATCCGGCATAGAAAAGCGGGGATTTAGATCGGCCTTTAAGGATTAAAGGAAGCCGCGAAGATCGCGAATATCTAGGAGGTAAAGCTAGTAAGCGCCTCTATCTTCGCGGCGGAGTGCCGATAAGAAAGGGCCTAAAGGGATAGCTAGGGGCGACGACGAGCGCTTAACGTAAGGGCGGTTATAATAAAGGATATAAAAAGAGCCCTTTAGCTAAAGACGCTAGTTAACCTAGCAGACTATATCCCGGCTTAAGCATTATAGGCTTATTTAAACCTTTTCGTACCTATAAAGGCACTTAAGTAACCCTTATTTTAACTAAGCATAGACTATAAGATCTATCTTACCTTAAATAAAGACGGCAAGGAACCGCTACTACTATAAGGGCCCCTTTATAATATATCGAAAGAAGAACTCCTTATCCTCCGGAAGACTTTAAACGAGCTATTAAAAGCAAACCTTATCCGCTTAAGCAGTTTATTAGCCGCGGCACCGGTATTGTTTATAAGGAAGGCTAATAGCCGACTACGCTTTTACTATAACTATTAGGCCTTAAATATAATTATAAAGAGGGACCGGTATACGCTACTATTAATTATAGAAACGCTTAAGATACTAGCGAAGGTATATTAGTTTACGAAACTTAACGTTATTATAGCGTTTTATAAGATTAAAATCGTAAAGGGCTATAAGTTTAAGACGGCCTTTCGGACGAGGTTCGGACTATTTAAATAGTAAGTATGCTTATTTAGCCTTATAGGAACGCCGGCTACCTTTTAGCGCTATATTAACTAAGTACTAAAAAACTACCTTTATAAGTTCGTTATAGCGTATATAGATAATATTTTAATCTACTTATTAAAGTCGCTCCGCGACTACTAAAAGAAGGTAGCGAAGGTGCTTAAAAAGTTATAAAAGGTAGGCCTTATACTAGACCTACGGAAATATAACTTTATAACGAAAAAAGTAAAGTACTTAGGTTTTATTATATAGGCCGGGGGTAAGGTTTAGTACGACTTAAAGAAGATTTAGGCTATCCGGATATAGTAGGCGCTAAGGAATATAAGGGGCGTTCGGAGCTTCCTTAGGTTTATAAATTACTATTATGCCTTTATCCCGCTTTACGCTAAGGCCTCGCGGTACTTAAACGGCCTTTATAAAAAGAACGCAACGTTCTTATAGACTAATAAGCACTAAGCCGCGTTTAAGTTTATCTAAGAAGTATTTTATAACGCGCTAGTATTATAGCTATATAACCTTAAAAGGGAAACGTACTTAAAGGCAGACTGCTTTAAATATACGATAGGCGGCGTGCTAATATAAGTAAGACTAAACGGGATACGTTACTTAATAAAGTTCTTCTTAAAACGACTTAACGTAGCGGAGTATAACTACCCGATTTATAATAAGGAATTGCTCGCGATTATACGATACCTAAACTTCTAAGGGGCAAAGTTACGTAATACGCTAGCATTTACGGTACTAACGGATTATAGGAATTTAAAGTACTTTATAATAAAGAGGAAGTTAAATAAAAAGTAAAGTAAATAAGCGATAAAGCTCGCCTCGTATAACTTTATATTAAAATACCGCTTAAAGAGGTTAGCGGTAGTACTTAACACGCTTTCGCGCTGCGATTAAGATAAGCTAAAAGGGGCATTTAATAAGAGGGAAATAAGACGCGTAGTATAGATAATCCTAGATAGCGCGCGATTAACGGGATATTAAGTCCCCCTTAACGGTAAGTATACGAACCTCCCGCAACGATTAGTATAGGAAGAGCGCACTATCGCGATAATATAAAAGGGGGATAAGAACGCAGGGTTAATCGCTTATATAAGTAAGGCGGACGACCCCGCACCTTAAGATAAAGGCGGGGCGAATAAAGGCGGAGTTTAGCTAAAACTTAACCTAAACTTAAGCTAAGACGCGCTTAAGGAATAAGCACGATTAGCCCGCGTATTCGATAAGTAAGAGATATAGGAATAGTAAATAGCGATACTACGAAAGGATAAGGAGTATTAAGCGGTATTCCGGGTAGTGCGGAACGGCGACCGGTCGCTTACTTTAAAATAGTAATTAAAGGTCTAAGTAAGTAAGTATATAATTAACGTAAAGAGGCGCCTTCGCTTTTAAGACCG
>JAPEBW010002064.1:0-15645 GCA_027405785.1 Ophiocordyceps robertsii
TATTGGATATAGCATTAACTCTCGGGGGGTTCGCCCTCGAAGCGTCGTGGTCGCGACTAAGGTTCTCCTTAAGTCCTTAACTCTCCTCTAGCCGGAAAGGCCGGCACTAGTGCTAAGAGAGGTCGGGCTAAAGAGACGCTTAGCTCGCCGTTACCTTATAACGAGGGAGCACCTCTTAAAGAGGTGCCTATACCCGACCTTACGCCTATCCCCGAGAATAAGGCTATTAATACGCCTACTAACGATTAATAGGTATAAGGTAAGTCCCCTATCCCCGGCACTAGTAATGCTAATAATAATACTACTTCTTAGGAGTAGTAGTAGTAGTAAGACCGATCGGGCCCCGAGATACTAGCGATACTTAGCCGCGATGCTCCGCTTATTACGCCTCCCCCTAAAGGAGAGTAGCCCGATATAACGGGTAGTAGCGATAGCAATAGCGATAATAAGGCTTAAATTAATATAGGCAATAATAAGGCCGACGTCCTTATCGTTTTATAGGCGAAACGCATACGGTTTAAGGCTAAAGCCCGCGCCGTCCGTGCTAGCGGCGTAATGCCCGCTAAACTTTAGTGTATATATTATTTCCGCACCGCTATTACGGCTTACTAGGTATTTAAGCTAAAGCTTATTAAGGTTATAGAGATTAGGTATATTTTCTCCGGCGTTACCTTGTCGAGGTGCGAGCAGTGCTATTAGCGTGCGGCTACTTACGATTAGGTATATTATTAATTAACTATAACTATTAATTAAATTCGTTATCGCTATTTATTAGCTAATCGTTATATAGGCGGCTATACTTATAGCTAGCGACCGTGCCGATATAGTCGCTATGCTTAATTATATTCGGGAGCTTAATATACTTAACGTTAACGATACCGACTTCGAGGACGATAATAGCGACGATAACGCCTTTATGTTTAGCGAAGAGGCTCGCCGCCGTCTTGCTATAATAGCTTAATATCTCTATAAGGCGTTTAATATTACTAAGATAACTTATCGGAAGGAGAACGGCATTACGGGTGCTAAGAAGGACACGATAGTAATTAATATACGATCGATATACTAGCAATTAGCTAACGATCTCTTAGTCTTAGCATAGCGACTATCGCACGCTTATCGATAAGCGGCGCGAGCTGCTTACTTAGTTAACCCCGGCGCCGCCTTTTAATATTAACGTAGCTAGTCCGGAGTACTATGCTTAAGAAGTACGGTTAAAACTCTAGCTACTTATAAGCGATGCGGGCTATATATCTTAGCGATACGCCTTGCTTATTATAAAGGCGGAGGTAAGTGCTATATTAATTAAGATATAGCTAATAGAGGAGAGGGGAATGCTAATATTTCCCTCCTTAACCGATATAGATAAGGGGACTGTTTAGCAGGTTCTTATAACGCCGGCGAAGCATCGATATAGGTAAAAGACGGTTTAGGTTTATCTTTTCTTTTATCTTTTTTTTATCTCTCCTTTATTAATAACGTAAAGTAGTAATAGCTTAGCTTATAGTTTCTTTCCTTTATCGTTATCGTTTTAAGGAGGACTCGGCTTAGCTTTATATTTTCTTTTAGTTATTTACTCTCGCTTGCTTTTCTTCCCCGTTTTATATTCTACTAATTTATAAATAGTTACCTTAACCGGGGATATAGTTAATCGGTAGCGAATCGGTACTAAGTTAGTAAGGGATCGTAACTTAATAAGTAGGTTGTCCTTACGCCTTTAGCGTCTTAGCCTTTACTTAGTTTTGCGTTTCTTCTTTTTCTTAGCAAGGTTAGTAAAGTATTCGCTAATAAGTGCTTAGCTATTCGCTATATCCTCGGCGTTAACTTACTAGTTATACTTTACTAGCTATCCTTTTTACTTAACTAAGAAGAAGGTGTTACCTTTAACGCGTTTCTTATTTAGTACTTCTTAAACTTCCTATTCGCCTTCTTTATCTTAAAGGTTAGGTATCGTTAACGGTTTAGCGCCTCCTTAGTCGCCTAGCCTTTCCTTTTAAGGTTTTAATAGGCTAATATAAAACATATTATATATATACGAGTACTTATTTAAGAGAGCTAAACGATAAGCTTGCTTCCTAATAGCTTATAGTACCCGAAAAGGCCCGATATACTTAGGAGATAGCTTCCTCTTCTCGTCCTTAAGGCGCAAATTCTTTATAGAGAGCGCAATAAGGTTACTAACTTTAAGTGAAAGTAGTTAGTGCTTAAGGTCGTAGTACTTCGCTTATAATTTAGTAGCCTTTTACTAGTGTTCCTTAAGTTATTATCGTAGAGTTTTTAGCTTATTAATTCTTACTTTTGCTTTAGGTACCTCCCCTTTCGTAACGTCGTCCTTAACGTTAATATAAAAGTTTAGCTAGTAGCTAAAAAGGGCCTCGTTAAGGGATAGCCCGGTAGTAGTATTAGTTGCGTTATTACACGCAAATTATACTACCCGGAAAAGGGACGCCTAGTTTATCTATTTTGAATTTATAAAGTATCTTAAGTAGTGGTGCACTGCTTGATTTATACGCTCCGTTTACCTATCGGTTTAAGGGTAAAACGCTATTAATAACCTACGTTTTACTTATAAGATAAAATATAGGTCTAACTAAAACTTACTAGTAAATAGTAATCCTTTATCCGTAACTATGCCCTTTAAGGGCCTATATACTAACTTAACGTTATAATAAAATGCCCTTACTAGCTTAAGCGCGTTTATTATCTTAAAATACGGAATAAAGAGGCAGTACTTAGTATATCGGTCTACGATTATTAATATTGCGTTAACTTCTCGCCCCTCGTATTGCACTTCTAGCAGACTTATAGTAAAGTCTATTAATAGTTCTTCTTATAGTCGTATAAGGCATAGCAATATTTATATAGCGCTATAAGGGTAATACCTCCTTAATACGGCGCTTTAATATACTAAGCATTCTTAGATATATTAATTAATATCCCTTACTATATTCTCTTAGTAGAAATTCCTTAATAGTAATTTACCTATTCGTTGGCCTTTAAAGTATCCTACTAACGGGTCGTTATAGTAAAGTTGCATTAACTCTTACTATAAGGCAGCATTAAAAGGTACTACGATTTATCCTTTTTATAGTAGTAATCTATCTAGTCGCAATAATTAAGGATACTTCTTTTTCGAGAAGTCTTCGGTCGCTTTTCGTTAGGCAATTACTATATCTTCGCTTTAAGTACGTTTTAGCAATTCTAGCAAAGTATTAAGAACTTCTATAGCGTATACTAAGAGGCCGTAGGCTATATCCCTTATAGTCTTTCTTAAGAGTAGCTATTTATAACTAGCTCTCTCTTTAGCCTATACGGCTAGCTGCTTAAGGTCTGCTCTTAAGTCGGTAGTAGTTCGCTACGTAAGAGCTTATATATTTTCCTTATATAAAGGTAACTCGCTACGCTTATACCGGCTTAAGGTTAGGCTTTCTTTTGCCTATAAAGACTTCTCGTTATCCCTTTATAGATTATTAATAGTTATATAATTTATTAGTGCTAGCTTTAACTAAAGCTTTAGTAGTAACTCTATAAACGGGGGCTTCTCGCCTTTATATCTAAGTATTCTTAACGGTGCGTTAGCTAGGTTTAATTTCCCTATCCTATACTTAATCGTAAAGTCGAATAGCGCTAAGTATATATACTATTATGCTTATCTCCGATTAAGGGAGGTTTAGTATATAAACGTCTAAAGGTTAAAATAGTCGGATAAGACCTTTACTTATTACGCGGCTCCTTTAACATAGTATCGCTAGTATTTAAATAACTTTATAATAGTAAATAGTTCTTAATCCGGGACTTCGTAGTTTAACTTAGCCCCGGTAAACTTTCTTAACTAAAATGCAATTAAGTAGTAGCGACCCTTATTATAAGGCTAGGATAAAATGCCCGCTATTATATATTATAATATATCGGTTTTAATTTAGGTATGCCTCTTTAAGTCGTAGTATTAAAGTAAGGGTATATTAGTAAATACGTCCTTTAAGGACTAAAACGCTATAAATTCGGTCGCGTTTAAGTCTACTCTCCTTAGCTTCTTACTATTATTACTACCTTTTAGTAGTGCGGTAAGAAGTACTACTACGTAAAAGTAGCGGTAAATAAAATAATAGTAGTAGTTATAAAACTTAAGGAAGACTTAAATATCTTAATAAGTATTAAGTACTAGCTATTTAGCGATTGCTTTTACCTATTAAGGATCTATTAATATCTTATTAACTAATAAAATAAAACTAAGAAACTTAACTAATTGCTAATAAAATATATATTTAAATAGCTTTGCGAATAGTTACGCCGCGCGTAGCCTCTTTATAACTTATTAAAGGTGTTTAGTATATTCCTCTTCCGTTTGCGAGAAGATAAGGATATTATCGAGATATACTATATAAATAGTATCAATAAGGCCTTTTAACGCTTAATTAATATAGCTTTAAAAAGTAGCTAAAGTGTTAGTTAAGCTAAATAATATAATAAGGTATTTAAAGTGTCTGTAGCGTAATCGGAAAGCTATCTTTTACTTATCGCCTTCTTTTATATAGATACGCTAGTATACGTTTTAAATATTAATCTTAAAAAAGAATTTAGCACCTTAGTAGCGGTTAAGGATCTCCGAAATAAGAGGTAAAGGGTACCGATTCTTCTGCGTAACGCGGTTAAGTCCTTAATAGTCTATATAAAGACGAAGGCTACTATTCTTCTTTAAGATAAAAAGAATTAGTGCGCTTACTAAGCTTTATAATTCCTAGATAATGCCACGTCTTATAAAGTTACTTATCTAGTCCCTTAACACTTATAATTCGTTGCGGGATAAAGGGTAGATCGGTTTAAAGAGTAGTTCTACGCCGGAAGTTAAGTTAATTACGTAATCTATTCCTTTCTTAATTAATAATAAGTTAGACTTATTTACTAAGAATATGTCTTTAAATCGGTATAAAGTCGGTAGTATCTCGGTCTATTCTCTCTCCGGAATTCCTTAATCGTCGTCCTTATCTAGCAACGGAATTAGCTTAAAGTCGGCAGCGATTATATAGATATAAGCCTTATTCCGGCAATCCTTTACGAATTTTCATAGACTCTATAAGGTACCGCTGCCGATTTAGTGCTTAAACTACTATTGCTTTTTCTATAGAATAATATAGATTTTCTTATCCGTAATTACTATAGTTAACTATAAAATTAGAATATAGTTATTCGGCGTTAACTTATTAGTACCGACGTAGTACTAAGTAATTATCTTTTTAGTACCTCTTATATTAGTAATTCTTACTAAAACCTCCTAGACCCTATAGTTATTTACCCGACTATCGCTTAGTCCTAAGAGCTTAAGATATAATAGTAGGACTTATAGTAAGCCTTATTAGCGTGCGAAATATATATCTACTAAGTCTACTATACTATAAGTATCTAAGTATACCTTTATATTAGTAGGGTTTCGCCTTAGTAGCACTATAGGAGTCTATAATAGCTCCCCTTAAGGTATTAACGTAGCTAGAGGAGAGGCGTTTACTCCGGCCTTTAAGCGTTTCCTTATAAAGCGGCTTTAATACGTAAGGTATTCGCTAAGGTATCTATAGTTAGAGCCGAGGTATACTTATTTATATAGTAACCTAGCTTATTATATTTAAAATAAATAACCCCTTAGTTTTAGGATAAGCCTTAGCCTTAGCCTCGCCCTCTTCTATAACCTTAGCCTCGGCTACGTTAAGGGGTATCTAAGCGTAAGTCTCCCTTTATTATCGTTAAGGTATTAGTAGTGCCTTAGTAGCGAGAACCTCCTAACTGCCGTCTGCTGCGGCCTCTCCCTCGGTAGGAATTTCCTCGGTTTAAGTATCCTAAACTTATTCTACGCTATCTTAATCTAGAGCTTACGCCTAAACGGCGTTTCTTACTATCTATAGCGTCTTAGTAGCGTTAAGCTACCTAGACTAGTTCTTCTCTACTATACTTATAAATAGGTATTAAGTAGAGGTTAAGTTACTCCCGAAGCTTTAATCGTAACTTAGCGAAGAACCTTAATAACCGTATTTACTTTAATAGCCGCTCGAAATACCGTTCGATAGAGTTAAGGTAAAGGCTAAACTTTAGTAAAGACTATATATCTCGCTGCTAAGCGTTCTTTAGCTACGTTACTAAGAGTATTTCTCTATTTACTATATCCTTAATAAGTATAAGTATCTATTCCTTAAAATAGATCTAGCTAGCGCTATATTATTCTTAATCTATTAGCGGTTATTCCTTAAGGTATCGGCGCTATCTCGCCTTATAGTCGGTATATATATAATTTACTATAAATAGGATTTTAACGTCGTCTTAGCGGAATCGTTAGGGTATAGCTTTAAACGCATCCTTTAGGTTATAGAGCTAGTTAAGTCGTTTCCGAGAATTAGTTAGTTAAGCTAACTAAGTAATGTTTTTAAGCTTTACCTCGCTACCTCGATTAGCTGCCGAATCGGGGGAGTCCGACCGGTAACGCCTTTTCGATTAGTTAAGGAGTAAGCCTCCTTTTTCTCGTATTTCCTCTTTAAGCTATACGATACGCTCTTATAACTATTAAGTCTCCTTTAGTTTCTTAATACGGCTTTAAAGGGCCTTTTGTTTTTCTCGAAGTAGCGGGGACTAAGTACTTACTAATAAGGATATTCTTAACGGCACTTTTATTATCTTAAGTATAGAGAGTATTTAATCGGATTCGTTATCTAAATAAATCTTTTATACTTATAAGCCTTAATTAAGGTTACGTTAGCTTTGCCGCGCCGGTTTAGCACCGCTTCGCGATCCCTTCGCTAATGCTATCTTTACTAAGTAATTTAAAAGGGAAGCTTTAGAAATTATAAGGAGATAGTCTCGCAGTACTACTAATTAAGTAGTAAAGATAGTGGATAGTACGATAGGTTATAGTATTGCTTAGCTACTTACTTTATTATAAGACTAAAGCTTATAGAAGGGAGAGTCTCTTAGCTTTAGTTGCGGGGGCCTATTAACTACTTATTAAGTCGGGACCGAAAGCAGGGCTTCTTACTTAGCGTATTCCCCGCACTTAGTTAGCCTATGCTATTAGTACTATTCTTATATAAAGTATATAGGCGGGTTTAACACGAGACTACTTACTTAAAAATAAAAACGGTTACTTAAGGAGTAAGTAATATACGCTTTTATAAAGATAGCTAAAAGAAGATTAGCTATACGAACTACGCACGCTTATACGGCGGATATAACTTAAATATATATAAGCTTAGTTTTAATAGCCCCGGAAAACTATAAGTATATCGTCGCTTAATAAACGGCCTATATACGTATAATAAGGAATTTTACGTTTAGTGCTATAACGGGCCTAGGCCTCTTTATCCTTAATATCCTTACTTAGTAGCTTAAGGAGTAGACTTATATTAAGGTTAAAAAAAGTAACTTTTTTCTTTAGTATAGTAGCAACGGAGATAATAAACGTAATAATAGTAAAACGATAAGTATATAAAGAAAGTAGGGCGGTAAGTATATAATAAGCTTATAAGAAAAATAAGCGTATTTTTAGTAAAAGAAAAAGAAACGTAAGCATACGCGCGCGGTATATAAGAGGCTTTATCTTTAAAGCTAAGCGCGGGATTAATAACTAAGTAGCGCGAATAAATAATAGTCCCGATTAAGAATATACGCGTATAGCGGGGCGCCGAATTCCTATTAGCGTAAACTATTATAGGCCTACTCTTTAAGGTCGCGCTACTTATAAAAAGGGCGCGGGTCGAAATCTTATATACCCCTCCCGCCTTATATTAAGAGGGCGGACAAGGGGAATAAAAGAGGGTCTACTACCTATACCTTAAGCTTAAAGCGCGGTGCTCCGGACCGCGGGCCGCCCGGGTTAAAGGCGGCCTTAGCCTCGCTAAGCCGCGTCGAACTGCTTAGCGAGCGGGATATACTTATAGCGGAAGGCGCACTCCCTTTTTCCTTATATAAAGTTATAAGACCTTATATAAGGCGGACTAAGCGCGAATAAAAGGAGGTTTTACGTTAAGCACTCCGGTTTTTCCCTCTTATTTATAAATATCGAATTTCTAAAAACCTAGATTAAGTCCTTAGCGTAAACTTAATAATAATAATAATAATATTAGTAAAGAGATCGCAAAGCGGTGCTAAACCGGCGCGGCGAAGCTAACATAACCTTAATTAAGGCTTATAAGTATAAGAGATTTATTTAGATAATAAATCCGACTAAATACCTTTTATACTTAAGATAATAAAGGTACTATTAAGAATATCCTTATTAGTAGGTGCTTAGTCCCCGCTACTTCGAGAAAAATAAAAGGCCCTTTAAAGCTATATTAAAGAACTAAAGGAGACTTAATAGCTATTAAAGCATATTATATAGCTTAAAAAAGAATTATAAGAAAAAGAAGGTTTACTTTTTAATTAATTAAAAAAGTATTACTAATTAAACTCCCTTGATTTAGTAGCTAGTTAAGGTAGTAAGATAAAGCTTAAAAATATTACTTAGTTAGCTTAATTAACTAATTCTCGGAAACGACTTAATTAGCTTTATAACCTAAAGGATATGTTTAAAGCTATACTTTAACGATTTTATTAAGATAACGTTAAAATTCTATTTATAGTAAATTATATATATACTAACTATAAAATAAGATAGCGCTAATACCTTAAGGAATAGCCGCCGATTAATTAAGAATAATATAGCGTAAGCTAAATCTATATTAAGGAATAGATACTTATACTTATTAAGGATATAGTAAATAAAGAAATACTCTTAGCGATATAGCTAAAGAACGCTTAGTAGCGAGATATATAGTCTTTATTAAAGTTTAGCCTTTACCTTAACTTTATTAAATAGTATTTTAAGCGGCTATTAAAGTAAATATAGTTATTAAAGTTCTTCGCTAAGTTACGATTAAAGCTTTAAGAGTAACTTAACCTTTATTTAATACTTATTTATAAGTATAGTAAAGAAAAACTAATTTAAGAAGCTTAATGCTATTAAAATACTATAAATAGTAAGAAACGCCGTTTAAGTATAAGCTTAAAATTAAGATAGCGCGAAATAAGTTTAAGATCCTTAAATTAAAGAAATTCTTACTATAAAAAAAGCTATAGTAAGTAGTAGTTAAAAGCTTCTTACTATTAAAGTACTATTAATACCTTAATAATAATAAGGGGAGACTTACGTTTAAATACACCTTAATATAGCCGTGGTTAAGGTCGTAAAAAAGGGTAAGGCTAAGGCTAAAGCTTATCTTAAAACTAAGGGGTTATTTATTTTAAATGCAATAAGCTAAGTTACTATATAAATAAGTATACCTTAGCTTTAACTCTAAATACCTTAGCGAATACCTTATATATTAAAGCCGCTTTATAAGGAAACGCTTAAAGGCTAAAGTAAGCGCCTTTCTTTTAGCTATATTAATAGTTTAAAGGGAGCTATTATAAACTCTTATAGTACTACTAAGGCAAAACCTTACTAATATAAAGGTTTACTTAAATATTAATAGTATAGTAAACTTAGTAAATATATATTTTATATATTAATAAGACTTACTATAAGTCTTATTATCGTATTTTAAGCTCTTAAAACTAAGCGATAGTTAAGTAAATAACTATAAGGTTTAAGAGGTTTTAATAAGAATTATTAATATAAAAAGTACCGAAAAGATAATTACTTAGTACTACGTTAGTATTAATAAGTTTACGCTAAATAACTATATATTAATTTTATATTTAACTATAGTAATTATAAATAAGAAAATCTATATTATTCTATAGAAGAAGTAATAGTAGTTTAAGCATTAAATTAGTAGCAGTACTTTATAAAGTCTATAAAAATTTATAAGGGATTGCCGGAACGAGGCTTTATATCTATATAATCGCTATTAACTTAAAGCTAATTCCGTTACTAAATAAAAACGACGATAAAGAGATTTTTAAGAGAGAATAAACTTAAATACTACTGACTTTATACTAATTTAAAGATATATTCTTAGTAAATAAGTCTAACCTATTACCGATTAAGAAAGGAATAGATTATATAGTTAACTTAACTTTTAGCGTAAAACTACTTTTTAAACCGATTTACCCTCTATTTTATAACGAATTATAAGTATTAAGGGATTAAATTAATAACTTTATAAAACGCGGTATAATCCGGGAATTATAAAGCTTAGTAAGCGTATTAATCCTTTTTATCTTAAAGAAAGATAGTAGCCTTCGTCTTTATATAGACTACCGGGGACTTAACCGCATTATATATAAGAATCGGTACCTTTTACTTCTTATTTTAAAGATCTTTAACCGCTATTAAGGAGCTAAATTCTTTTCTAAGATTAATATTTAAAACGTATATTAATATATCTATAAAAAAGAAAGCGATAAGTAAAAGATAGCCTTTTAATTATGCTATAAATACTTTAAATACCTTATTATGCTATTTAGCTTAATTAACGCTTTAGCTACTTTTAAAGCTATATTAACTAAGCGTTAAAAGGCCTTATTAATACTATTTATATAGTATATCTTTATAATATTTTTATCTTCTTATAAATAAAAAAAGAATATACTAAATACCTTTAATAAGTTATAAAGAGGCTATATATAGCGTAACTATTTATAAAGCTATTTAAATATATATTTTATTAATAATTAATTAAGTTCCTTAGTTTTATTTTATTAGTTAATAAGGTATTAGTAAATCCTTAATAAGTAAAAGTAATTACTAAATAGCTAATACTTAATACTTATTAAGATATTTAAGTCTTCTTTAGGTTTTATAACTACTATTATCGTTTTATCTACCGCTACTTTTATATAGTAGTACTTCTTACCGCACTACTAAAAGGTAATAGTTATAGTAAGAAGCTAAGAAAAGTAAACTTAAACGTAACTAAACTTATAGCGTTTTAGTTCTTAAAGGACATATTTATTAATATACCCTTACTTTAATACTACGACTTAAAGAGGTATACTTAAATTAAAACCGATATATTAAAATATATAATAGCAGGCATTTTATCTTAGCTTAATAATAAAGGTCGGTACTATTTAATTATATTTTAATTTAAAAAGTTGATTAAGGCCGAGTTAAACTATAAAGTCTTAAACTAAGAACTATTTACTATTATAAAGTTATTTAAATACTAGCAATATTATATTAAAGGAGCCGCGTAATAAGTAAAAGTCTTATTTAATTACTTTAACCTTTAAACGTTTATACGCTAGACCTCCCTTAATTAAAGATAAGTATAATAGTATATATACTTAGCGCTATTTAACTTTATAATTAAGTATAAAGTAGGGAAATTAAACCTAGCTAACGTACTATTAAGAATGCTTAGATATAAGGGCGAGAAGCCTTTATTTATAAAGTTATTACTAAAGCTTTAGTTAAAGCTAGCACTAATAAATTATATAACTACGTCTTACCTTAATCGGTTTAGTTATAGTAATAAGTATCGTAGCTATCTATAACCTTATTTATATATTTACTAAGCTATAAAATTAAGAAGCTTTTAAATAGATCTTACTATATATAAGTATAGTTAATATAAAAATATTTAGTATAGGCGTCTTTAATAATCTCCTTAGCATAAGTCTTAAGGATATATAGTTTTTAGCGTTTATCGTTTTTTAAAAAGTATAGCAACCCTTATAACTAAAGAAATAAGAGTTTAAGGATATTATTTTTATCGCTAAGCTATATAATAATCTTTACTTATTATATATCCTTTATATATCCGTTAATTATTTTTTAGCGGAGTGGCAATTTAATTAATGCTTTTATATAAAGGAGTACGCGGTTTATCGTCTTATCTTTTTAAATATATTTTAATTCCCTTTTTTAGTTTAAGGATACCGGCTTATCGTCTTAATACGGTAAATATAAAAAGGCATTTAGTATAATGTTTTCGATGCTTAGGATATAGTATACCTTAAGCAGAAATTAGCTTAAGTATTAAGACGCGAAGACGAGCTTATCGTTAGATTTTATATTAATAGAGAATAAGGACTTTTAATATACGATTTTATAAGTACTTATATAGTTAGTAAAGATAACTACTTATAGCGTTCTTATAAATAGTACTATAATACGTAACTTATAGATTGCTTATACTAAACCGGCTACTTTAAGCTCTATAAGCTAGTATTAAAGCTCTCCGCTTTAAAAAGTGCGGCTTAAGTAAATAATAAGCTAAACTTTAGTTTAAGCTAGTAGCGTCTTTTTATCTTATTCTATGCCTTCTTTTAAGTAAAAAGCTATAGCTACTACTTTATATTCTTAAGATATATCGATTTCGATAAATAGTTATTAAGCGAGGTTAAAGTAATAAATTATTTAAAGCTTAGTAAGTTTTTTAATTAAATTCGCAAAGGCCTCTTTTTTTCTAAAGTAGGCTAAAAAGCGGCTTTCGTAGTATATTAAGCCTATCCTTAGCCTCTTAAAGGGATTCCTTCTTTTTATCTTACTTAAAGTAGCTCCGTTTTTTATCTTTATAAGACGTTAACTTCTTTAGCGAAATACGGGACTATATAGTATAGCTACTTAGTAAGGCCGATTTATTTCTTAAGCTATTAAAAGTTCTTTAAGAACGTAATATCCTTTAAGGCTTATACGCGTTTATTTATATTTATTAAGCTAATAGCGTTTACCTTAAATCTAAAGAGATATATAGATAAGTACGCTAAAAAAGACTTTAGTCCGGATAAGGTAATATTATAGTTATAAAAAGCGCGGAATACTACCTTTAAGTATTAAAGGTATTCTTTAGATATATTAAAGTAAATAATAATATTATTAATATAAGCCGCCGTATATTCTTAGTATTTATATAGGATATTATTAATAAACCTTTAAATATATACTAAGGAGTTCTTAAAGCTTATAAGTATTATTAATAATCTTTTTAGCCCGTAATAGCTTATAACTATAAACCTTTTTTAGTAGTTTTAATAAACTAAGAACTAATAGAAAAACGATTATACGTTTACTATACTAATAAAATTCTTTTCTTAAAGGCGCTTATTTATATCGCTTTAAAGGGGCATTAAGTAAGCATTTAAGGTAGTAATAGCGTTAATCCCTTATAAGTTTACGACTACTTATCCCTTTTCTTTTTTATTTACTATATTTTATACTACGAATACTAGCGCTATAAATAAAGTTAGCTTATAAACTTATTTTAATTATTCTTATTTAGTTAGTTAGCCGAATATTATATTTACTACCTTTTTATTCTTATCGCTTAATAAGTATAATCTTAATATAACTTATTAATATTACTATCTTTTTATTAAGGGAATACGTATATATTTAGATTTCTCTATATATACTACTCCTTTATTTCTTTAAAGGCGGGGAAATAATTAAAGGATATTTTAAACCTTTAATATATCTTTTAAGTCCTTAGCATAGATCCGAACGCCTTTATTAGTAATAAGTTTAAGTAAGTCTTTAGTTCGGCCGATTTTAAGCTTATAGTTTGCTATAAAATCTTTTTATAAGAAGTCCTTAGCGGGGTCTATCCTATTTAGATTTTCTATAAAGACTTCCGCTAAGGGAGTAGTAGTATTAATCTCCTTATATAGACGGAACTACTTATTAAGGTCCGTAATTATCCTTACCTTTAAGCTTTAGCGGAGTACTAATAGTTCCTTAAAATAGTTTATCGCTATAAAGCTCTTATAATTTTATATTATCGTCTAAGCAAGCTTAAGGTCGTTAAAGAAGAATATTATATTACGCCTTAATAGTAGCGCTTAGACCTATATAGGTAAAGCGTAGCTAGAACTAGCTTAAATCGTTATAATAACTAAGTAAACTACCTATTTATATATTATTAGTCTTAGCCAGACTATCTTAATATTAGCTTCGATCCTTTTATAGGCCCCGATTTATAGGATTAACATAAAGTTAATAAGGTCCCCTTAATAAAGAACTAAAAAATCTTAGCTAAGTAATATATTAGCTACTAAGCGTTTTACTATTTAAGCGCTAATCTTTACTTTTATAACTATAAGGCTACCGTTTAGCCTTCTTAGTATATATACGGTAAATTCTACCTATTTTATAGTAGCCGTCTTTCTTACTTCTTAAATAAGAATTTATTAAGAAGACTTTATAGTTATATCTTAAAAGGTCTTTACTAAGTTAGCTTAGACAAGGCTTTAGTCTACCCCGGTATTTATATAGGCTTTAATGCTTATCTTAAGTTCTTTTTTTCTATAAACTAATAAGCGTGCGTAGGTAAATTATAACGGCTTATTAAAGCTTAATAGTTAGATATTAGGAGAAGCCTTAACTATTTAAACGCTATGTTTGCTTATTATAATTTTAGTAAAGAAGCAACGCTTATATAAAAGGTCGGTATAAAGGCAACGTTGTTTAACTAAAGTAATCCGGTTAAAATTCGTATAAAGACAGTGCTATATCTAAGGATTTAAGACTCTCCGGAGCCTGCTAAAACTAAGGATAAGGTAATAATAAATAAACTAAGACCGATAAAAGAATTTCTAAGAATAGAAATAGACTATAATACTAATAAAGGCTATTTAGCTATAAATTAGATAAAATACTTAAATAAAATAAAGAAAAGGTTTAATAAAAAGAACCTAAATCCCGTTTCTAGCCTTATAGAATTAAGGGTTAAGCTAGAACCTTCTTTAAAAAATGCTAGCCTTAAAGAAATAAAACTATACTAAGAAAAAGTAAGGTCTTTATTATACTTAGCATTAAAAACAAGACCTAATATATTATATATAATAAATAGATGCTTTAGGTTTATGTCTAATCTTAATATAACCTATTATAAGGCTTTAGACCGGATTTAGAAATACTTAAATTACTTACCTCTTTTAGGTATATACTATACTATAAATAATAACCTATATATAAAAATAGGTAATATAAATATATATAATAATAGAATTAATAATAATAATACTTATAATAATAATAATACTAATAATAATAATAATACTAATAATACTATTACTAATACTAATACTAACTATAATACTAAATATATACTAAAGGGCTATACTAATGCTAATTAAGCTAGAGATACTATTAATCGAAAATCCACCTCTAGCTATATAACAATAATAAGATTAAATATTATAAGTTAGAATAGTATGCAATAAAAATCAGTTGCTCTTTCTAGCTATAAATTAGAATATATAGCTATAAGTAAAGCAGCAAAAGAGCTTATATATCTAAATAACGTTTATAACTATATTAATAACGCCCTAAAATTAAATATTACTATACCTATACCCCCTTTATTAACTAATAACGAAGGAGCTAAAAAGCTAGTAGAAAACCCTAAATTTTATAAAAGAACTAAGTATATAAATATAAGATATTATTTTATACGACAAGAAATAATAAATAATTAAGTATAATTAGTATATATTAATACTAAAGACTAGCTAGTAGACGGCTTTACTAAGAGTCTAGATATAAATAAATATAAGACCTTTATATATAATATAAGCCTTAAATAAATAAACTATATAATCTAGCTATATAAGTTTATACTTAGCTTATATAGGAATATTAAATAATATATCTAAAAGCTAGTTAAAAGCTTAATAAGAAAGGATTTATTAAAATACTATAGCTTAAAATATAGCTATTAGTATTATAAGATAATATTA
>JAPEBW010002065.1:0-15637 GCA_027405785.1 Ophiocordyceps robertsii
GCTTTATCTCGCTTCGCACGCGGTCTAGCCCGTGCTATAAAATCCCCTTCCTAGCCTATAGCCGCTATAGGCCTTAAGGACCTATTCGGTCCCGCTTAGCGAACGCTCTTCCCGCCCGCCGCTATACTTAGCCCGGCTATATATAGGCGCACGAGCGCCTTACTATAGTCTATCCGCCGTCCTTCCTTAACCGGAGGAGATAGCGATAACTAGCCTCGCGATATATTCCGCCGCCCGATCTTATAAGAGCCGCTAGTAATAACCGATACGATCTTTAACGGACTTAGCTTCGTAAGCCTATACTCCGGCGATAAGATTATAATAATCGGGAGTTTCCGCTTAGCTATAAACTACGCTAAGTTCTACTTATAGGCCCGCGAAGAGTCTAAACGTAACTTAACTTTAACCTAAGCAATAAAGTTCTTAGGCTTCGATATCCGCCTTATTAACCGTACCGATTACGCGCTTTATATTCTCGCCTTTAAGGCCCCCTCTATATAAAAGTTCTTTAAGACTATTAAGCACGTTTAAAACCTTAAAAGCAAGGAGTTAGGCACTAAGGCTATTAAGGACCTCGTTACCCGCTTTTAAGCGGGAATATAAACGTTTAATACCCCGGTGCTTACTATACCTATTAATATTAGCGGGACGGCGTACCTTTACCTTAATACCTTCTTAGTAGCTAGACGCGTATTAGTCGGCGGAAAGGTATAAGTAGTAATACCGCATAAGAAGGATAATAAGTCGGAAAGCCTAGTAATAAAGAGCGGGGGATAACTATAATAGCGGTAGTAAGTAAGATATAATATCTCGCCTATAAGCGGCCTATAAAGCTAGTAAGTAAAACGGGAGACTTAGTAAAGGATTTAAAAGCGGCATAAGAAGGGTAAGTAAGATAATAATATAAGATAAGGCCCGAATAAAGCTAGTCTCTTATAATATATCCCGCCGGGGAACTTAAGTATACCCTAGCGCGGAGACTCCTTACTACTTAATAAGGGCCCGAATATACGCCTTAAAAGAGAGTCGGAAAAACGTTATTATAAGTTTTAGCTAGACGCGCTAATTACCTTAATAAGGATAAAGCCGCACGACTAAATACGAGGTAAGGATTTATAATAAAGCCGCCTACTAACTATCCTAAGCTACTTAGTTACTATTAGCCGGATAAGCCGATAAAACTATTAAAAGGATAAAGATAGCGTATTATTAATATAGCGTAAAATCGCTACTATAAAGCTATTACTTAGCACCCCCTTTACTTTATCCTTACTTTAAACTAATAAAGACGTTAGCTTTTCTTTCTTACTTAAGGGAGTTATTACGGAATCTAAACGGCTACGCTTAAACTCCTTACTCTACTCTTAAAGAAGCCTTACGGAACCCTATAATAAGAACGCCCGGAGCACGCACTATAAAGGCTCGCTTAAGGAGATATAATAAATATTACCGGTCGGACCTTACTAAGGTTTTCGGGATATAACTACGGATAGTTAGGAGCCTACCTAACTATAGTTTACGATATATTTAATTATAAGAGATACCGTAGAAACTATTAAGCGGATTCCGCCGGTATCTTTAAGGGATTTCTAAGGATTTCCGCGGGATATCTTAATTATAGTTTAACCCGTTTTTAACTACGGAAGCACCCCGGAAGATATAGGATAAACCTTACCGCAATTTCTAAGGGATATCTAAGGATATTTAAGGGATTTCCCCGATTATAGTCTATAGTATTTTTAACCGGGCTTATACTTAATTTATTAAGCGATTCTACGAGGATATCTACGGTTTACTTTATATACTATAGATAGTATAGTTAGAGATCCTTAAAATTAGCTTAGAGAACTAAGTATAAAGTAGCTAGCTATACCTTTAAGAAATAGATAAGCTTTTTACTATTTTTAAACCCCTATATACGTTTACGTGCGGTAATTAGTCCGTTATACCGGCCTAACTAGCGGTAATTAGTCCGTAGTACCGGCCCTAACTAGCGGTAATTAGTCCGTAGTACCGGCCCCGACCGGCGGTAATTAGTGCGCGCCCTATCCCCTTATCCTTACGCCGTAAGGCGTAGTAAAATTTCTATATTCTTAGAGCTATAGTAGTAAAACCTAATCCTTTAATACTATTAACATATTTACTAATATAGACCTAAATAAAGAGAATTACTTTTATTTCCTAGATAGATTTAAAATACCTAAATACGTATTACGGCTAGTAAAAGCCTTTTACGGACTTTACTAGTTACCTCTTTTTTAGTAAAAAGAGCTTTCTTTAACCCTTATTTTCTTATAGCTTTAATAATAGTTAAAGAAACCTTATATTTTTATAGTAAATTCCTTACTTTCTTTTCTTTACGTTAATAATATTATTATTATATTTTAAAAGGAAAATAAGAAAAAAGCTAGACCTTATATCTTGTCTTAAAAAGATATATTTCCTTACTAATTATAGCACCCTTACTTTCTTCTTAAGACTATATATGTTTTAAGACTAGTAGCTTTAAAAGCTATATATTAGCTAGTCTACTTATATCGATAAAATATAAAATATATATAACCTTAACTACTTTATTTTAATTTAGTCCCTTTTTCTTATTCTTAAGACCTTAAAGAAGAAGATAGCTACTATGTTTAATAAAGAAATCTACTACTACTAGTCCCTTATAAGATCTATTAATTATTTTAGTAATTTCTATAAGACTGGATATCTTTAAAGCCTTAAATACCTTTATAGAATTTTTATAAAATATCTCTTAGTAATATATATAACTAGCAAAATCCTTAATTTCCTACCTTTATTTCTTGTGCTATTTTAGCATTGAATTTCCTAATACTAAAAACTTAAAGCTACTTACCTCTACGGATATAGGTTTTATAAACAACTTAAAGACTAAAAGGTTTAGTTAAGAAAATATTATAAGCCTTTTTAACGGACTTATTGCTTAGTCTACTTAAAAGCAATATATAGTTACTACCTCTTTTATAAGAGCAGAGCTTTTAGCTCTCTTAAATATAGCAGAAGAACTTATTTTAATTTTACGCCTTTTTTTAGTATCTCCTTCGAACTAAATATTTAACTTCTTATAATTTTCTATAATAATAAGCAGCTTATATGCCTTATTACATCAAAAATCCTTAAGATTAAAACGGCCTTAAAGCATGTTTAAATTTATAACTACTAAGCTTAATAGGAATTCTTTTAGAATACCTTTTCTATTAATTTTATCCCCTCGAATTAATAAGTCGTAGATAGTCTTACTAAATTACTACTAAAATAACGCTTCTTTAAATTTTAAAAGCAGCTTCGTCTTTTTAATATTATAAACCTTTACCCGTTATCTATAGACTTTAACTTAAAATAGTTTTTTAAAGCTATTTAGGTCTTTCCCTTTTAATAAGGCTTAACTTTAAAGGGTATATTATATCTATTCCTTAATATAGTAGTAAATATGCTATAACTAATAATAGTAGTAGTAGTAGTAGTAGTAATAGCATAAGCCTTTTTAAGGCTTGTTTTTAGTTTTAACCTTTTTAAAACTTCCTTTAATTTTTAGCTACGTATAAACTAAAGGCGATTTTACACTTAATTATATAGACGTTATATAAATCTTCTTTTTAATAAGAACTCTTTATTATTCGTTGTTTTTTAATAATTATTTATTATTTTCTTACTTATTTTAAATTACTTCTTATTATATATAAGCTATTAAATAGCTACTAAAATTATAAAACAAGAGCTTTACTACTTAGTTACTTATTTCTACCTGTTATCTATAAGCTGATTCTTTTTATATAAATCGCTTTCTTACTAAGTGCTTTAAAGAGACTTTATTTACGATTAAGAAATAATATACTAATTTAATTATAAACGTTATTTTATAATTACTAAAGGAAAAGTAATAAAAGTGCTTAAAAAGCGATAAAAAGTAAGCTTTATATTAAACCTATAAAAATATAACTAAATAATAAAAAAAAGTAAAGTACTTAAGTTTTATTATATAAGCTAAAGGTAAGGTTTAATAAGACTTAAAATAAATCGAAGCTATTAAGATATAATAAGTACTTATAAATGTAAAAAGTGTTTAAAGCTTTCTTAAGTTTATAAATTATTATTATACCTTTATCTTACTTTATATTAAGGCCTTATAATAATAAAATAAATTTTATAAAATAAATATTCTCTTTTTATAGATAAGTAAGTATTAAGCCGTATTAAAAATGCTTTAAGGTGTATTTTATAATATATTAATATTATAGTAATATAACTTTAAAAGAAAAATATACTTAAAAGCAGACTACTTAAAGTCTTTTATAAGTAAGGTATTAATATAAATACGGCTAAATAAAATATAATATTTAAAAGGCCTTTTTTTTAATTAGCTAAACGCTATAAAGCTAACTCCTTACTTTATAATAAGAAGTTACTTATAATTATAAAATACTTAAAGTTTTAAATAGTAAAGTTATATAATATATTAATATTTATAATACTAATAAACTATAAAAACTTAAAGTACTTTATAATAAAAAGGAAGTAAAATAAAAAGAAAAGTAAATAAGCAATAAAGCTTACTTAAGTACTTATAATAAGTTAATAAAAGTTATAAGTAATTCTAAGTCTTAATATTAACTTATACTTTTTATTAAACCTTTTAAAATACATATATATATTAGCTTTAAAATATAATAAAGGCTTATTTAATACATTTAATAAGAAAGTAATTTATATACAGAATTAGCTTATTAATAAAAGATAGAAATAAGTAACTAAGTAGTAAAGCTCTTATTTTACTATTTTAATAGCTATTAAATAACTTATATATAATAACTATTAAGGGCTAGCATGTACTTAGTTTAGTAATACGTAGCTAAATAATTGTTTATTTAAAGCTAAGGAAGAAAGAAGGAAAACTCTATTTAGGCTATGTAACTCCTTGTTTATAAGTGTCGCTCGGACGGCTTATACTTAAGTTAAGTCTTGTCTAACTTCGGCTACACGTCGGCCTGACCCCGGGGCATTTACTATAGTATAACTACAACTCCTTTTATAGCATAGCCCGTAATATAAAAAAGGATTTAGGATAAGCAAGGAAAGAACAAATAGTTTAATAAATAATAGTAAATAATAAGTAGTTCTTATTAAAAATTAAGTTTATAAAAGGTCTATATAAGATTATATATAAAAGGTAAATAGCTTTTAGTCTATATATAGCTAAAGGAAAATAAAAAGAAGCCTTAAGAAAGCTAAAATAAAAAGAAGTTATTATATTTATTCCTTAATATAATAGTAAATACCCTATAACTAGTAATAATAATAGTAGTAGTAGTAGTAGTAGTAGTAATAATAATAGTAGTAGTTATAAGAGCTTACTTAAAGCTTCCCTTATTTTTTTAGCTATATATAAACTAAAAGCTATTTTACCTTTTAATATATAGACTTTATATAAGCTTTTTATAAGCCTTTTCTTTAATAAAGACTTTTTATTATTCGTTATTCTTTATTAAAATATTTATTATTTCCTTACTTATTTTAAATTACTTTTTATTATATATAAGCTATTAAATAGCTATTAAAATAACTAAAATAAGAGCTTTACTACTACACCTTATAGTATAAGGATAAAGGGATAAGGCGCGGACTAATTACCGCTAGTTAAGGCCGGTATTATAAACTAATTACTACTAGTTAAGCCGGTATAGCGGACTAATTACCGTATATAAACGTATATAAGGGTTTAAAAATAGTAAAAAGCTTATCTATTCTTAAAGACATAGCTAGCTACTTTATACTTAGTTCTTTAAGCTAATTTTAAAGCTCTTTAATTATACTATCTATAGCGCGTAAATAAGCTATAAATATCCTTATAAAATCGCTTAATAAACTAAGTATAAGCCCGGTTAGAAATACTATAAACTATAATTAAGGAAATCCCTTAAATATCCTTAAATATCCCTTAAAAATCGCAGTAAGGTTTATCCTATATCTTCCGGGGTGCTTTTATAATTAAAAAAAGGTCGAACTATAGTTAAGATATCCCGCGGAAATCCTTAGATATCCCCTAAAGATACTAACGGAATCCGCTTAGTAGTTTTTACGGTATCTTTTATAGTTAAAGACGTTATAAACTATAGTTAAACGTTATAAACTATAGTTAAGTAGGCTCTTAACCCTTTATAGTAGTATCTTAAAGACCTTAGCGGGGTCCGACCGGTAATGTTCGTTATATCTCCTTAAGCAAGCCTTCGTAGTGCGTGCTCCGGGCGTTCTTATCCCGGGGTTTTATAGGGCTTCCTTAAGAGTAAAGTAAGGAGTCCGGGCGTAGCTATTTAGATTCTATAACATTTACTACTTAGTTACTTATTATTACTTTTTAATTTATAAGCTAATCTTTTATATAAAATTGCATCCTTACTAAATACTTTAAATAAGCCTTTTTATATTTAAAAAAAGCCTTAAAAAGGCTTTTATTACTACTAGTATTACTATTATTATTACTACTACTACTACTATTACTATTATTACTACTACTACTACTACTACTATTACTACTACTATTAATACTACTACTACTACTACTACTATTACTATAACTATATTATAAAGTTTTAGCGGCTACGCTTAAACTCCTTACTTTACTTTAAAGAAGCCTTATAAAACCCCGCGGCGGGAACGCTTAAAGCATACGCTATAAATGCTTACTTAAGTAAACGCAATAAATATTATTAAACAGACCTTACTAAAGTTTTTAAGACATAACTATAAATACTAAGGAGCTTATCCGTTTATAGTTTATAAGGTTTTAACTATAAAAGATACTATAAAAGCTACTAAACGAATTTTATTAGTATTTATAAAGGATATCTAAGGACTTCCGCTAAATATTTTAACTATAGTTTAGTTTATTATTAATTAGGCAAATACTTAAAAAATATAAAATAGACTTTATAGTGATTTTTAAAGGATATTTAAGGATAATTAAAGGATTTCCTTAATTATAGTTTATAGTATTTTTAACTAAGCTTATATTTAGTTTATTAAGTAATTTTATAAGAATGTTTATAGTTTTTTAATATATTTATAATAAACGGGTAAATAGTATAGTTAAATAGCTTTAAAAGTATCTTAAAAAACGAAGTATAATATAGTTAAATTTACAATTAAGAAAAAATAAGCTTTTTATTATTTATAAACCTTTATATATATTAGTATATAGTAATTCTTTTATAATATTAGTTTAATTAATAGTGACTAGCTTATAATGTTAGCTTTAATAAGCAGTAATTAGTTTATAGTATTAGCCTTAACTAGCAGTAATTAGTTTATGCTTTATCTTTTTATTTTTTTACTATAAAATATAGTAAATAGTAGTAGTTCTTACTTATTTAAATAAAAATTCTTTAAATATTAACTAAGTTAAAAGCAATTATATTATATAATTAAGCACTTACCTTATAAAAGTATAGATATTAAATAATATTTTTTTAGTAAGAAGCTCTTATTACCTTTAAATTTAATCTTAATAATAAAGACCTTTTTTTAACACTCTTATAATAAAACTTAAAGATAAGTAGGCTATAAAAGCGGAAAAAGCCGCGGCCTACTAAGTATACTATTTAATAATCTTCTTTACCTTTTTTTAAAGTATTATACTATAATAGCTTATAAAGCTAAAAAGGATATAAAATAAGTCCCGTTTAGCTAAGCTAAGACTACTGCCTTTTAAAAGATAATCTACTTTTAAAATACTAATAAAAAATAAACTATAAAATAATAAAACTTATATAACTAAGTAAGCTAAATTTAGTATTATTAAAATAAATTAATTATCCTTTAAATAAAAAGAATAAGGATAAGCTAACTTAAAAACTTACTAATTTCCTACTTTTAAAATACCTTAAAGATTAAGCCTATAATAAAGCTACTTTTTCCTAAAGAATAAGCTTAGCGGATATTTCTTCTATATACTTTTAATAAAGTTTAATTTATATACTTTAATAGGAAATCCACCTTAAAGAATACTTAGTAGTTTCTTAGCTTAATATTATTACTTAGCCTTATTCGCTATAACCGCGCTAATTAAGGCGTTTTTAAGATATTTAATTAATAAAAATTAGCTTTTTACACTTAAGGCCTTATAGCGCACTAGAATTTAAGATATATATAAAATAAAAGGTTAAGCACTTAGTAAGAGTATTAAAACTAAGACCTTAATAATAAGTAATAAAGATATAGTAAGTAATACCCTTAGTAAGCTAAACTTATTTAAACTTAGCGCGTAAATACTAAGACTAAGTATAGCTTTAAGCCTTTTAGTAAAAATAGTAATAATATAAAATAAATAATTCTTTAGTCTTTTTTAAGTACTAAGAAAAAAAGGCGCTTACTAAGCCTTAAGGAAAACTTTAACTATAAGCTATAAATATAAAGAAATTTAACTTATTAAAACCGCTAAAAGTATCTTTTAATAAAGTTTAAGAAGATAATAAGACTAATATATTTTAAGGAGTAAACCGTTTTATTAACTTTATCCGCTAAAATACTTATAAAAGCGAGGTTTATTTAAACGAATTAGCTATTTAATTGCCTTTTTTTCTTTAAGGAAACGCAGCGGAATAGTATTTTAAAGACCTTTTAAAACTATAATAAAAAGGACTTAGCAAGCTTAGTATAAAGCTAAGCCGATAGAACTTTGCCTTATAAAAATAGTTTAAAATCCGCTGAAATATAGCGATATAAATATTTAATAAGAAGCACTTTACTATTAAAAATATATTAATAAGGTCTAACTTTAAGTCTTAAATATCGCGCTTATAATATAAAGCGAAGGCCGTACTTTATTAGCTAAATTACTTAATTATAGTAATCTACTAAAAGCTAGATATCTATTTATAAGAATCCTTATACTATTTAATAAGAAATAAGGATATTAATAAATAGATTAATAAAGATAAGGAACTTTTTCCTTACTTATACGTTAAATATACTTAAAAGTCTTAAAAGCACTTATTAGCAAAAAAGAAATAGGTTAACTTATTAAAAGATAAGACTTAACTAGCCGTACTTTATATATACTTAAAAGATATTTTAAGACGCTTTAACTATTTATTAAAGGCTTATTAAGACTATAAGTTATATTTTTTAACTAATTAGCTAAAGCGGATTTACTATAAGTTTTATAACGTTTATTAAGTTAAGAAAAAAGCTGTTTAAATAGCTAAGAATATAAACTAAAGTCTTCCGGCTTAAGTAAAAAAGCACTTTTAAGACTATATACTTATTAACGCTAAAACTAAACTAAGTATACTTAATAATAAAATAAAAGAACAATAGCAAAGATTAATAACTATTTAAAAGATAAAAAGTATAATATAAAAAGAGCTTAGATAAATACTAAGAAAAGCTTAAAGAAAACCTTAATTTATATTATAGTAAAATTAGTTTAAGAAGCTAATAAAGTATATAGATTTTATATTAAAGTATTTCCTTAAATAAATAAGCTTTATTAATATAGTAAAGATAAATACCCTTTTAACCTTAGCTAAGACGTAGCTATATAAAGATATAGCTTAGTATAGTAAGTAGTTATTAAAAAGCTATAAAGCGTTTAAATAGTATAGACTTCTCTTAATATTTAACTATTAAGCCTTAATAAGCTATTACGATTTCCTTATATATACTTATTAATCTACGGAAAAATAAGGCCTAGGATAAGTATTAAAGCTAATATAAACACTAAGGTAAACTAAAGCCTTATTAAAGCCGACTTAATAAAAACCCTTTATAATATAACTATAAACTTATTTTATTAAATTCCTATTTAAAAAGTAGGAAAAATAGCTACTATTAAAGAGGCTAAATTTACAATATATATACTAAGAAGGCTAAATAGTAGCTTTATAATCGCGAAAGTAAAAATTAGCGCTTAAATAGTAAATCGCTTAGCGGCTAATATATTACTAAGCTAGGATTTTCTAATTTCCTATTAAAAGGACCTTATTAACTTTATATTAGTCTTATAAATTAAGGCCTATAAAGGGATTAAAGCTAAAGTTAAGATAATTTAGCTAAGACTAGCGATAAATAAATACGTAATCTACTTAACTATTATAATAAATTTAGCTAGTTTTAGCTACACTTTACTTATATAGTTTTAGGTACGACTATTAAAGCGTAATATAACATTCTTTCTTAATAACCTTAAGCTTACTAAGACGATACTATAAAGTTATAAAAGCTTTATAGCGATAAACCGCTTTAAGGAACTAGTAATACTCCGCTAAAGCTAAAAAGTAAGGATAATTATAGACTTTAATAAGTAGTTTTAGCTATATAAAAAGGTTAATATTACTATTCTTTTAGCGGAGGTTTATATAGAGAACCTAAAAAAAATAAACCCTTTTAAGGACTTTTTATAAAAAGATCTTATAGTAAACTATAAGCTTAAAATCGGCTAAACTAAGGACTTACTTAAACTTACTACTAATAAAAGTATCCGGATTTACGCTAAAAACTTAAAATACGTATTAAAGGTTTAAAATATCCTTAAATTATTTCCCCGCCTTAAAAAAAGCAAAGAAGTAGTATATAGAGATAAGTTTAAATATATACGTGTTCTCTTAATAAAAAGATAATAATACTAATAAGTTATATAAAGATTATATTTATTAAGCAATAAAAATAAAAAAGTCGTAAATACGATATTTAGCTAGCTAATTAAGTAAAAACGCTTAAAGCGGGTCTATAAGCCGACTTTATTCGCAGCGCTAGTATTTATAGTATAGAAGATAATAAAAAAAAAAAAAAAGATAAGTAGTTATTAAATTTTAAAGAATTAACTTTATAAGACTACTAAAAAGGGTTTATAGTAATACGCTATCGCGGGCTAAAAGAAATCGCTTATAATACTTATAAGCTTTAAGAACTTCTTAGTATATATTTAAAGGTTTTAATAATATCCTTTATTAATACTAAGAATACGCGGCGACTTATATCGATAATATTATTATTTACTTTAATCTAGCTAAAGAATATCTTTAATATTTAAAGGTAGTATTTTACACTTTTTATAAGTATAATATTACTTTATTTAGGCTAAGGTTCTTTTTAGCGTACTTATTTACATTACTCCTTTAATTTAAGGGAAACGCTATTAACTTAATAAATATAAATAAACGTATATAAGCCTAAAAAGATATCGCGTTTATAAAGAACATTTTATAACTGCAGAAATAAATTAGCCTTATTAAGTAGCTATATTATATAGTCTTATATATTTACTAAAGAAGTTAATATCTTATAAAGTCGGAAGATAAAGCTACTTTAAGTAAGATAAGAAGATAAAGTCTTTTTAAAGGGCTAAAGATAAGCTTATTATACTATAAAAGCCGCTTTTTAGCTTACTTTAAAAAAAGGGCTTTTATAAATTTAACTAAAAAGCTTATTAAGCTTTAAATAATTTACTACTTTAACCCCGCTTAATAACTATTTATCTATATTAACGCGTCTAAAAAATATAAAGTAGCAGTTATAGCTTTTTACTTAAAGGAAAGTATAAAATAAGATAAAAAGACTTTACTTATATAAGTTAAGGTTTTACTTATTGTTTACTTAAGCCGCGCCTTTTAAAGCGGAAAACTTTAAAAGTAACTTATAAAGCTTAAAGTAGCTAGTAAAATATAAGTAGTTTATAAGCTATATACTATAATACTATCTAAAAAAAAACTATAAGTAGTTGTCTTTACTAGTTATATAAATATTTATAGAATAATATACTAAAAGTCCTTATTTTTTATTAATATAAAATCTAATAATAAGCTAGTCCTTACCTTGTAATACTTAAGCTAATTCCCGCTTAAAGTATACTATATTTTAAGCATTAAAGATATCATACTAAACGCGTTTTTATATTTACTATACTATAATAATAAGCTATTATTATTAAATTAAAAAAGAGAATTAAAATATATTTAAGAAAGTAAGGTAATAAACTGCGTTTTCCTTTATATAGAAGTATTAATTAAATTACCGCTTTGCTAAAAAATCATTTACGGATATATAAAGGATATATAGTAAGTTAAGATTATTATATAGCTTAACGATAAAGATCATATCCTTAAACTCTTATTCTTTAAGTTATAAGGGCTATTATACTTTATAAAGAATAATAAACGCTAAAGACTATATACCCTTAAGATTTACGCTAAGGAAATTATTAAAAACGCTTATGCTAAATATTTTTATATTAGCTAAACCTATATATAATAAGATCTATTTAAAGGCTTCTTAATCTTATAGCTTAGTAGATATATAAATAAAGTTATAAATAACTATTACGCTTAGTATTATAATAAAACTAATTAAAATAAGACGCTAAAGTAGCTTATCTTAATTTAAAGCCCGCTAGTTTAATATTATATAATAGCGATAAACTTTATTATTAAGCTTTTAGTAGTTTAAGCTAAATAATCCTTATAAAAAGATCTTATAAAGACCTTTTTTAATACCTTATTAACTATAACTAGTAAATTCTTAAAAGTATATCTTTTTATCTTAAGTAATAAC
This sequence comes from Ophiocordyceps robertsii, assembly GCA_027405785.1. Taxonomy (NCBI): domain Eukaryota; kingdom Fungi; phylum Ascomycota; class Sordariomycetes; order Hypocreales; family Ophiocordycipitaceae; genus Ophiocordyceps; species Ophiocordyceps robertsii. Next base: position 12,568 of record JAPEBW010002065.1, read on the forward strand.
TAGTTTATAATAAAAGACTAAGTATAAGCGTTATATATTAAGCTACTTTATATTAACTAAGAGATTATAAAGGGGATAATCTTTTACTAAAATATAAAGTTTACTTTAGTATTTTAGCAGACTTTATAATAAGCTTTTATATTAAAGCTTTTTATATTTACCGGTTATTACTTTAATATTAATAGCCTATTAAAAAGCCGAAACCAAACTATAGAAATTATATTAGAATTCTTTCCTACTAATTTCCTAGACTTATGCTATACTAATATATTAATAGCCTTTTAGTTTAGCCTTAATAATTCTTTTTTCTTAGTAATTTAATTAGCCTTAAGTAAGCCTCTTATAAGAATTAAAATAAATAATAAGCTTTAGTTTTTTTATAACTACTTATATTTATAAAACTAAAAGGTCTTATAAGAAAAAGCTAAGTAAGCTATTACTTATTTATACTTAAGCTGCTATAAAGAATAAATACGAAAAGAAATACCGCCCGTTAAAATTTAAGCTTAACGATTAAGTTAAGGTATAGCTTAGTAAAAGTAATTATATTGTAAATAAAAAACTAATAAAACTTTAAAAGAAAATATACTAAGCTATTTAAAGTTACTATTAAAGTAAAATAGCTTATAAACTAGTTAAATATAAAAAGGTCTTTTAATATCTACTTAGTTATTTTAATAATATAACTACGCTTAGTAAATAAGCTAGCTATATACTTAAAGCTAGTTTAGAATAAAGAGACACTTTACTTTAATAAGTAAAAAGTTAAATATATCTTATAAAGTTATATAATAAGAAAAAGCAGTAAAAAGCTATAAAAAGAGTTTTTTATAGTATAAAAAACCTAGCTAAGTAGCTATAACTTATAAGTAAATAAAAAAGTAGTCTTTTTACGAAAGATTATAAAAGCCTTTAAGAAAGTATAAAAGGAGTTAGCTACTTAAGTAGTTTAAACGAAAGTATAATAAGCGGCCTTTATAACTTAATATAAAACTCTTTAACTAAAAGAATTAAGCGGTTAAGCTTAGGTATAAGACTTAAAAGCTATTATAAGTTATAAAAAACTATAGCTTACTACGCTTAAAGTAATTAGTTATTTTAATAATAATATACTAGTATTTACTTTAAGTAATAAAGCCTTTTTAGCTTTATAGTATACCTATTTTAACTCTCTCCGCCGCTTAACCTTTTTTTCCCCTCTTTTTATAACTATATTCTTTTAACCGCTAGCCTTAACCCGCCGCACTTTACTTACTTTTATATATATAGCCTCTTTTACTTTAAGTTTATAATCTTTATACTTTTATTTTTAGTCTTTTTATTATTTAACGTCTTTTATAGCTAAAACTAGCTATTTTATAATTACTTTTTTAGCTTACTTTTATATAAGCTTTAATACTTTTAAAATAATAAATTTAAGCGGGCGCTTAAGCTATATAAAAATAAGGCAGCTATACTTTATAACTTTAAGTCTTTTAGCAAGAGCTAAAACCTTTAAGTTTAAGCCTTTATATAAACCTACGCCGCTTTTTATAACCGCGCTTAAGCTAATAAAATTAACTTAAATTATAGTATTATTAAAAATAGCTTATATTACCCTCTTTAAACGCTTAATATTAACAACTTATCTTTTAGCTTTATATAGCTATATAGTTTAAATAGCTACTTTCGTAGTAACTTAGCTATACCTCTTACTTAGCCTTTAAAGCTTAAAAGCCCCCGCCGCTTATATAATTTTTAAAGCGTAGCTAAAAACTTTTATTAGTAAAATAACTAGCCGAAACTTAATACCTTTAAGCTAGTATTAAAGGTTAGAGCAGCAGCGAAATTGTGGGGAAATCAGGAGACCACGTGATATTACGTAATAGAGGAGTCGATGTTATGTAAGGCAGGATTTTGGCTGGAATTGATTGATGAAGAATTGAGTGCGTGAGTGCTTGTAGAATTACTAGCTATTTAGTGGCGGCAGATTCGCCTTTTATAGACAAATATAAGGGAACGGAGTGACATATCCGGACCGGCCTTCGGGTAGTCTTAAAGCCTAAAAAATGCTGATTTCAAAGCATTTTACCCCGTGGCTGTATGTCCCTTCCTTATGCGGCAATTCGTGTTTAAAGTTAGTTGAGGTTGGTTTGGGTCTAAGCGGATCCTTGTTTCATCCAGCCACCCCAACCTCCTTAGTTCCGTATATAACGTTACAGACGTCGTATAAGGACGTAAGGACTTAGAAGATAACGAGCTAAAGCTAGGCTATTTAATGCGAGTTTTTATATAATTTATACACCCCCTTATACATAGCTAATTAGGTAAGGATTAAATAGCTAATTTATTAAAGTAGTAAAATCACTCTCTTACAGCCTCCCTTAAAGAGTAGATTTATATACTCTTTACTGATTTATTAAGGTAGTATATATATAAGGTGAAGTCCTTAGTTATAGGAAAACCTCTTTTATACTTAGGATATATAAAAAACCTTTCTTTTTAAGAAAAAACATCGTAAGGTATATACTTTTAGAAAAACCTTATAGAAGGAAAAATCTAAAGTTCTATTATCTAGGCGTAAAATAAGTAGCCTAGTCTCTAGGAAAAATTTATAGTAATCTAAAAACCTAGTTATTTTAATCTTTATCTAGGAAACCTTTAAAAAGGGAAAAAACCTAGTAGGAGGAAAGGTATAGAAAGCAAAAGAATAACCTTTAACTACTCCTTTTATTTATAGGACTTCTTATACTAAGGATAATCCGGTCCTAAACTTATTAATTAAAGCAGGACCTAATTCTTTAGTAAAGATATTAGCTATATTATCTTCTAATTTAACATAGAAGACCCTGATTTCTTTGTTTCTTATATTTATTCTCGTATAGTGGTATGTAGCGCGTATATGTTTAGTACGCTTATAGAATTTAGGATTTTCTGCTAATTTAATAGCAGCAGTATTATCCGTTAAAATAGGGGGAATACTATTCGAGATCTTAATAGATAAATCTCTAGTAATTGCAGTAAAGAGACTATTTAAATATATAGCTTCTTTTGCAGCCTCCCTAAGGCCTATATATTCTGCCTCGCACGG
>JAPEBW010002066.1:0-15637 GCA_027405785.1 Ophiocordyceps robertsii
ACGTAAGAGCTTATGCATTTTCCTTACGTAAAGGCAACTCGCTATACTTATACCGGCTCGAGGTTAAGCTTTCTTTTACCTATAAAGACTTCTCGTTATCCCTCTACGGATTATTAATAGTTATATAATTTATCGGTGCTAGCTTTAATTAAAGCTCCGGTAGTAACTCTATAAACGGGGGCTTCTCGCCCTTATATCTAAGCATTCTCGATAGTGCGTTAGCCGGGTTTAATTTCCCTATCCTATGCTTAATCGTAAAGTCGAATAGCGCTAAGTATATACACTATCGTGCTTATCTCTAATTAAGGGAGGTTTAGCGCATAAACGTCTAAAGGTTAAAATAGTTAGATAAGACCTTTACTTATTACGCGGCTCTTTTAACGTAGTGTCGCTAGTATTTAAATAACTTTATAATAGCAAATAGTTCTTAATCCGGGACTTTATAGTTTAACTTAGCCCCGGTAAACTTTCTTAACTAAAATGCAATTAGGTAGTAGCGACCTTTATCGTTAGGCTAGGATAGAATGCCCGCTATTATATATTATAATATATCGGTTTTAATTTAGGTATACCTCTTTAGGTCGTAGTATTAAAGTAAGGGTATATTAATAAATACGTCCTTTAAGGACTAAAACGCTATAAATTTAGTCGCGTTTAAGTCTACTCTCCTTAGCTTCTTACTATTGCTACTACCTTTTAGTAGTGCGGTAAGAGGTGCTACTACGTAGGAGTAACGGTAGATAAAACGACGGTAGTAGTTATAGAACTTAAAGAAGACTTAAATATCTCGATAAGTATTAAGTACTAGCTATTTAGCGATTGCTTCTACCTATCGAGGATCTACCGATATCCTATTAACTAATAAAATAAAACTAAGGAACTCGACTAATTGCTAATAGAATATATATTTAGATGGCTTTACGAATAGTTGCGCCGCGCGTAGCCTCTCTATAACTTATTAAAGGTGTTTAGTATGTTCCTCTTCCGTTTGCGAGAAGATAAGGATATTATCGAGATATACTATATAAATAGTGTCGATAAGGCCTTTTAACGCTTGATTAATATAGCTCTAAAAAGTAGCTAGAGCGTTAGTTAGGCTAAATAGCATAATAAGGTATTCGAAGTGTCCGTAGCGTGATCGGAAGGCTATCTTCTACTTATCGCCTTCTTTTATATAGATACGCTAGTATGCGTTTTGAATATTAATCTTAGAAAAGAATTTAGCACCTTAGCAGCGGTTAAGGATCTCCGAAATAAGAGGTAAAGGGTACCGATTCTTCTACGTAACGCGGTTAAGTCCCCGGTAGTTTATATAAAGACGAAAGCTGCCGTCCTTCTTTAAGATAAAAAGAATTAGTGCGCCTACTAGGCTTTATAATTCCCGGATAATGCTACGTCTTATAAAGTCACTAATTTAGTCCCTTAACACTTATAATTCGTTGCGGGATAGAGGATAGATCGGTCCGAAGGGTAGTTCTGCGCCGGAAGTTAAGTTAATTGCGTAATCTATTCCTTTCTTAATCGGTAATAGGTTAGACTTATTTACCGAGAATACGTCTTTAAATCGGTATAAAGTCGGTAGTATCTTAGTCTATTCTCTCTCCGGAATTCCTTTATCGTCGTCCTTATCTAGCAACGGAATTAGCTTAAGGTCGGCAGCGATTATATAAACACGGGCCTCGTTCCGGCAATCCTTTACGAATTTTCGTAGACTCTATAGGGTGCCGCTGCCGATTTAGTGCTTAAACTACTATTGCTTTTTCTATAGAATAATATAGATTTTCTTATCCGTGATTGCCGTAGTTAACTATAAAATTAGAATATAGTTATTTAGCGTTAACTTATTAGTACCGACGTAGTACTAAGTAATTGTCTTTTCGGTACCTCTTATATCGGTAATTCTTACTAAAACCTCCTAGACCCCGTAGTTATTTACCTAACTATCGCTTAGTCTTAAGAGCTTAGGATGCGATAGTAAGACTTATAGCAAGCCTTATTAGCGTGCGAAATACACGTTTACTAGGTCTACTATACTATAAGTATCTAAGTATACCTTTATATCGGTAGGGTTTCGCCTTAGTAGCACTATAAGAGTCTATAATAGCTCCCCTTAAGGTATTAACGTAGCCGGAGGAGAGGCGTTCACTCCGGCCTTTAAGCGTTTCCTTACAGAGCGGCTTTAATACGTAAGGTGTTCGCTAAGGTATCTACAGTTAGAGCCGAGGTATACTTATTTATATAGTAACTTAGCTTATTGCATTTAAAATAGATAACCCCTTAGTTTTAGGATAAGCCTCGGCCTTAGCCTCGCCCTCTTCTATAACCTTAGCCTTAGCTACGTTAAGGGGTATCTAAGCGTAAGTCTCCCCCTATTATCGTCGAGGTATCGGTAGTGCCTTAGTAGCGAGAACCTCCCGACTGCCGTCCGCTACGGCCTCTCCCTCGGTAGGAATTTCCTCGGTTTAAGTATCCTAAACTTATTCCACGCTATCCTAATCTAAAGCTTACGCCTAAACGGCGTTTCTTACTATCTATAGCATCCTAATAGCGTTAAGCTACCTAAACTAGTTCTTCTTTACTATACTTATAAATAGGTGTCGAGTAGAGGTTAAGTTGCTCCCGAAGCTTTAGTCGTAACTTAGCGAAGAACCTTAATAACCGTATCTACTTTAATAGCCGCTCGAAATGCCGTTCGATAAAGTTAAGGTAAAGGCTAAACTTTAGTAAAGACTATATATCTCGCTACTAAGCGTTCTCTAGCTACGTTGCTAGGAGTGTTTCTTTATTTACCGTATCCTTAATAAGCATAAGTATCTATTCCTTAAAATAGATCTAGCTAGCGCTATATTGTTCTTAATCTATCGGCGGTTATTCCTCGAGGTATCGGCGCTATCTCGCCTTATAGTTAGTATATATATAATCTACTATAAATAGGATTTTAACGTCGTCTTAGCGGAATCGTTAGGGTATAGCTTTAAACGCATCCTTTAGGTTATAGAGCTAGTTAAGTCGTTTCTAAGAATTAGTTAGTTAAGCTAACTAAGTGATGTTTTTAAGCTTTACCTCGCTGCCTCGACTAGCTGCCGAATCGGGGGAGTCCGACCGGTAATGCCTTTTTAATTAGTTAAGGAGTAAGCCTCCCTTTTCTCGTATTTCCTCTTTAAGCTATGCGATACGCTCTTATAACCGTTAAGTCTCCTTTAGTTCCTCGATACGGCTTTAAAGGGCCTTCTGTTTTTCTCGAAGTAGCGGGGACCGAGCACTTACTAGTAGGGATATTCTTAATAGCACTTCTATTATCTTAAGCATAGAGGGTATTTAGTCGGATTCGTTATCTAAATAAATCTTTTATACTTATAAGCCTTAGTTAGGGTTACGTTAGCTTCGCCGCGCCGGTTTAGCACCGCTTCGCGATCTTTTCGCTAATGCTATCTTTACTAGGTGATTTAAAAGGGAAGCTTTAGAAATTATAAGGAGATAGTCTCGCAGTACTATTAATTAAGTAGCAAAGATAGTAGATAGTACGATAGGTTGTGGTATTGCTTGGCTGCTTACTTTATTATAAGACTAAAGCTTGTAGAAGGGAGAGTCTCTTAGCTTTAGTCGCGGGGGCCTATCGACTACCTGTTAAGTCGGGACCGAAAGCGGGGCTTCTTGCTTAGCGCATTCCCCGCACTTAGTCAGCTTATGCTATTAGTACTATTCTTATACTTATAGTCTTAGCAAGCCCTTAATAAATAGTTAAGGCGTCTTAGGCTATTGTTTAAGTGCGTATAAAGTACGGCTAGTTAGGCCTCGCCCTTTTATAAGTTAAACCTATTTTCTTTTACTAATTAGTGCTTTTAAGATCTTTAGGTATATTTAACTTATAGCTAAAAAAGAATTTCCTTATATTTATTAACCTATCCGTTAATATCCTTCTTTCTTACTAAATAGTATAAGGCTAATAAATAATATAGCATACGGGTTTATTTTAACCGGACGATTAAACTTAACTAATAAAAGCGTAAAAATCTTAGTAAATAACTAGGATAGCTTATAAGTAAAGGGATTATTAGCATTTCTATTTCCTATATAACGCTAAGTATAAAAGCTATAAGAAGACTAAGAGACTTTAACGGACAAAATTAATAAGTAGTTTTTTAATAGTAGCATTTAAGTAAGGCCTTTAATACTATAAGACTTACTAAAGAAAGTTAAATAAGTCTTTTTTACCTATTAAGGATTAAAGATACTTATATTAAACAAGATTCCTTTAATAGACTTAAGCACTTATAAACTAAATTTAAAACTAAGAACTATACCTTAAAACCGTTTTCTACGGCGACAATAAATAGAACTAAAGCTATATTAATTAAACCGTATTATCTAAAAAGGAGTTAATACTAAGATATATAAACATATATCTACGGCTAATAGGAAGCTATGAAAATAGTCCGCTAAACTTATAGTAGTTATAAAAGACTATAGAGACCTATAAGTAAAACGACGAGTTATTATTAACTATTCCTATATTAAAAAGGCCTTCCTTAAGACTTACCTTCTACTAATAGCGGAAATCTATAACCGCTTATTTAATCCTCGCGATAAGTATTATAGCTAATTCGACTTAAAGTATACTAATTAGTCGGTACTAGTAGAGCTTACCCTTTAGTATATCTTCGCGTTTAGCGCTCCGGGATTTACTTAGTTATAGCTAACTAAAATATATTAAGGTATATAAATAGGCCTATTTACGATAATAGAAATTCTAAAGATTATAATAAGACTAATACTTACCCTACGACTAAAACCCTTCTTACTAGCTTTAATAAATACTTTAGTAATCTCCTTAATAAAGGTATATATAGATAGTATATTTATTAAATATAGTACCTTTAAGAACGAATAAAACTTTATTAAATTATACTTACTCCTATAGCTATTATAGTCTTTATTTAAATTAAGCTTTAAAGATAATACGAGTACGATTAGTATAATAAAAGCGAAAACAACGCCGAACCTTAGTAAAAGAACTAAAAGCCCCGGAGATAATTATAAAGCTACTTAAAAGTTATTAGAAGAAAATCTATTAAATACCTTAAAGAATATTAAGTAGCAATACCTTAAGTAAAAAGATAGGATTAAGAAGAAACGGAATATTAAAAACATTAAAAATAAGATATATAAGAATAGCTCGTAGTATTTAAAAGGTACTATTAGTTTAAAACACCTTAAAGAGCGAATATAGTATATAAGACGTTTAGAAGGTACTATTAACTTAAAATACTATAAGGATCGTTATTTAAAAATACTAAGAAATATACTAAAGAGATATTTCGATATATTTACGCCGCTACTTAAAGATAGGCTACTATTATAAGATAGTTAAGATTATAAGAACAAGTTAAAAAAAGGCTTTAAGCTTAGATTCTATAAGATATATAACTTAAATAAGTTATATTTAAAGTTATTAAAAGAATATATCTATAAAAACTTATAAAAAGGTTATATTAAATAGTTTAAATTAAACTATAAAGCTCTTATACTATTTGCTTAAAAGAATAATAAAGATAAAGAAAAAACACGACTTTATATTAATTTTAAAGATATAAATAACGATATAATAAAAGACCGGACTCCGTTACCTCTTATAAGCGAAATAAGAGATAGATTAGCTAATAAGTAGTAATATACTAAGGTTAACCTTAAATCTACTTATAGCTAAAGACGTATTAAAGAAGGAGACGAATTTAAAATAGCCTTTAAAACGCAATACGGACTTAATAAATCTTTAGTTATGCCTTTAAGATTAACTAATATACTAATAACCTTTTAAAAGGGAATTAATAATATATTAAATCCTTCTTTAGACCGTTTCTAAACGGCCTATTTAGATAATATTATTATATACTTTAATACGCTAAAGCAACACTATAAAGAAGTCGATATAGTGCTAAAAGCGTTAAGAAAAGCTAGCTTATATATTTTACTAGAGAAATATAGCTTTTATATATAAGAAGTAAAACTCTTAAGGCATATAATTACTCCTTTCTATATAAGGATAGACCCTTAAAAGGTTTTTATAATTAAAGATTAGCTAATTCCTATAAATATTAAGGAAGTCTAAAGCTTTATAGGATATATAAATTATTATAAGAAGTTTATATTAGACTTTTTTAAGACAATTATACCGATATTATTAGTATTAAAGAAAGCTAAAACGGACCCTTTTAAGTAAAACTTAAAAGCAGTCGAAGCTTTAAGAAGGGTTAAAGAATTACTTATTAAAAAGCTTATATTAAATACCTATAATATAAAAAAGCCGTTAAAGTTAGAAATAGATGCTTTAAATTTTATATTAAGCGTATAGTTAAGCTAGCATAATAGGAATAATATTCTAAAACTTATCGCGTTTTACTTAAAGAAGCTAGTAAGTATAGAGATTTATTATCTTATTTACGATAAAGAATTCTTAGCTATTATATACGCTTTTAAAGAATTTCGGCATTATATATAAGGAAACAAATATAAACTTAAGGTTTATATAGATTATAAGAATATTAGTAGTTTTGCCACGACGTAGTAGTTAAATACTAGGCAAATAAAATAAGCTAAATTCCTTATAAGATATAATTATAAGATTATTTATAAGAAAGGTTTTAAGATTAACTAAGCTAATATAATTAATAAATAACCGGACCTTAACGATAAAAAAGAGCCCTTTAAAGAGACCTTATTATTTTTAAATAATAATAGTAATTTAAAGTTAAAGATATTATATATACGATTTAATATATAAGGAGATCTTACTACTTTAAAATTACTTAAGAATTCTTATAAGAACTTAGATAAGAAAAGATATAAGAATCTTAAGTAGGAGAGAAAAATAGCGTTTTATAAGAATAAGCTATTCCTTACCTTAAAGACTAAGAAAATAGTTATAACGGATTTTTATTTATACCCTTTATACGGATATTAAGGTACTACGAAAACGTATAATAGGATTAAAAACTATTATAATACCTATAACCTCTATAAGAAAATCCGAGGAGTTATTAAGTTATGCAAAGTATATAATAAAAGCAAGGCTATACGATATAAGTCTTATAATAACTTAATTCCTCTAAAAGTTCCTTTAAGACCTTAGGACTTTATAGCCTTAGATTTTATTATAAAATTACTAAAGTCTATAAATCCTATAACTAGGATAAAACATAATTCTATTTTAGTTATAGTTAATCGTCTTACGAAGTACGGCTATTTTATTTTAATAGATAAAGCTATAAGTATAGAAAAGTTATCTTATACTTTTATAAGATATATTATAGCTAATTTAGGACTTTTAAGTTCGATTATTTCGGATAGGGATCGGAAATTTCTTTCGAATTTTTAGTAAGGTTTAACGCAAGCCTTAAATATAAAGTATAAATTATTTACTGCTTTTTACCTTATTATAGACGGAATAATAAAACGACTAAATTAAACGCTTAAGCAATATCTAAGAAGCTATAAAAAATATTAGTAAGATAAATAGCTTTTTAAATTACTTATAGCATAGTTAGCGTATAATGTCTCTTATTTTAAGCCTGTTAAGAATACTCCGGTATTCGCGAATTATAGCTTTATACTTAAAGCCTATAGGTCTTCTTTACTTAAAGAAGTTATAGCTAAAAAAGCTATATTAAACTCCGAGTAGTTAAGAAGCTTATACGGATTTATAAAATTAAAATTAAAATATATTACTAAGAAGATATTATATTATTACGATAAGAGATAGTTTTTAAAACCTTCTTTATTTAAAGGCAATAAAGTCTTTCTTTTAATAAAGAATCTTAAGACTAATAGACTTAATAAGTCTTAAAATTATAAAAAGATAGGACCTTTTAAAATTATAGAGAAAATAGGAAAGGTTAAATATAAGTTAGAACTTCTAACTAGTTTACTTATATACCTTTTTTTTTATATATCTTTACTAAAGCCGACTTTATAAGAAGCTAAGGTAGCTAAGAAGTTAGACTTAAAAAGAGTTAAAGAGAGCAAATATCTAGTAAAGACTATACTTACTAAGAAGATAGAAAATTAAAAACACTTTTATTTAGTAAAGTAAAAGAACTATCTTAGTTCGGATAATACTTAAGAACCTATAAAGCACTTAAAAAATGCTTTAAGAAAAGTTAAGGATTTTTATTAACAATACTATTAAAAGGAAGTATTATCTTCTTTAAGCTAGGATTTCTTTACTATTTTAAATAATAAAAGTAAAAGGAAATCTAAATAAGATTTTTCTTTGGAAAAGATTTATAGAGATAAAATATTAGGATTTTCTTTAAAGAATTCTTAAAGTTACTCTCTTTAAAGTAGGATTTCTTTAAATATTTATTTAACACCTTAAGGTTAAAAAATAACGTATAAAATAAGAACGTTTATCTTTTTAAGTTTAAAAAGACCTTTAAAAGGGGAATATATAACGGAAACCCTATTCCGTTAGTAATTCTAAGTACTAAAAGTATTAATATCTAGTAAAGTAGATACCGCTAAATATAAAGGAGTAATTAGTAAAGTAAATACCGCTAGTTACGAGTTATAACTATTAAAGTAAATACCGGTAGTTATAAGGAAAAACGATATAGCTTAATAGTTAAAGATAGGTAGTATTAGCTATAAGCGGTATAGGTTAAATACGCTTCTATTCGGCTTAAGCTAGCTTCGGCTAATTATAAGATTAGTATTAAATAAATCGACTAATGCTTTATATAATCGACTAATACTTTATATAAAGCTAAGGCGGGAGACCTTCTTTTAAAAGAGGATAGAATTTTATAAAAGGTTTTAAGATAAGGATATTTAGTCTTATAAGCTAGTCGTAAGTAATAAAGCGTATATTACTTATAACTAGTAATAAAGATAGCGTAAGCTATTTTTATTAGCTTAAAAAGTAGTTTAAAAACCTTATAAGTTATACGAGGTATAAGTTATAGATTAGTATATAAAAACATATAAAAGCATATAAAAGCATATAAAAGGAAAGCCTTTTAATAGCCTTAAAAATGTATAAAAGGAGGTCTTTCCTCCTCTTTCCCTTAACTCCTTTTCTTTTCTTTTTTCTTCTTCTTTAGCTAGTTTTAACCTAAGAAATCCGCATAATAAGATACCCTTACCTTATTAAGTTTAGTAGTTAGCACTAAGTCTTCTTCTCCCTTTCTAGCTAGTAAATTTAAATTAAATAAATTACGCCTTGCTACTTATCGTATAAGAAATAATAAGGGTATAGTAATATACATTCTTCTTTAAGGTCTTAAGAATAAAAAAAGATACTTTTTCGAAATAAAAAGGTTAAAGTTATATATATTGCGTATTTTATTAATATAAGTAAACTAGCTAATATATAGCTTTCGCAGCTACTAGTCTTAAATAATACATAGTCTTAAGAAGAAAGTAAGGGTGCTGTTATAAGTAAAGGAATATATCTTTCTACGACGGGATATAAGATCTTTAGTTTCCTTTTTATCTTTCTTTTAAAATATAATAATAATATCGTTAATGTAAAAGAAAGTAAGTATAAAATTTTCTATAAAGATATAAGGCTTCTTTAAGCACTATCGAAGCTATAAAGAAATAAGGGTTAAAGAAAGCTCCTTTTGCTAAAAAAGGGGTAACTATTAAAGTCCGTAAAGGGCTTTTACTAGCCGTAATACGTATCTATGTATTTTAAATCTATCCGGGAAATAAACGTAGATACTTTTATTAAGGTTTGCGTTAGTAAATATATTAAATATGCTAAAGGATTAAGTTTTAAGGTTGAATTTTACTACTATAGCTATAAGAATATAAAAATTCCTTACTATTAAAGTAGCTACGTAAGTTTCTTTATTCTTATAAGGCTATAAGTCTTTACGTATATAAAGACGGGCCTTAAACTTTCGTATATATCCGTGCTTATTAAATTTATAAGTAAAAATCTAAGCTAAAGGTAAGAGTTAAGTAGTTATTTAATTTCGAGGCGTATAATTAAGAAAGAAAGTCTTCCTTTTAAATAAGGATTTTTACTTTACTTTTCCGGCTTTTTTAAATTCCTTGCCGAAATAGTACGTTGCTAAGTCTAATAAAAATTAAGGGAGGGGCGGTAAATCTCTGCTATAGATCTTCTGTTTTTAAAAAGCGTACGAAAAAGCGTTAAATATAGCCTATAAAAGCTATAAGGAAAAGAGTATTAAAGCAGTAAAAGCAGTATAATTCCCTAAAAATTAAAAAGCTTAAAAGGGCTTAGAAAAAGGTTTTTAAGGATCTTATATAATTTTTAGTATATCTTCCGCTACGGGAATATAAGTTATGCCGTTAAAATTAACACTTTAAGGCGGGCGGCTTAAAAGCTCGATTTAAAAGATATTACGTAGTATACTTTCGCTAAGGAAATTAATATCGGAAAGCGCCTCTTTAAAGCTCTTTAATAGCATATTTTACGTATTTATAGTATTAAGTTCTTTTAAGAAATTTAAAGCCGGAAGCTACGTATTAATAAGAGGATTTAACTTTATCGTTTTTATCACGTCTTATAATTAAATTTCGGTACTTTAAAAATCGTCGTATATAGTATTATTATAATCTATAATATATAGTTAAAATACGTATTTCTTAATTAATACGGGGTCCTGCGTAGGTACTATCTTTATAAAGAAAGACTACTTATTAAAAGTAACGTCTTATACCTTCTAAACTTCTTATTAAGAAGGGATAAAAGTTCGATAGATATTAGTAAAATCGTAGCTAACTAAGAAGCTTACTTTTACGTGATTTTTAAGCTTAAGGTCTTTTTTTACGGTGTTCTTAAAAGCCTTTATTATTAAAAGGTAAGCTTTATAGCTATATATATAAATAGTAGAAAAATAAAGGGAAAAAAGAAGAATTTCCTTACTATTTTTTATAAGCTAGGTTGTAACGGGTCGGCCCTAACGGGGCTAAAGCAGTGGTTATACTACTGTTCGTTGCTGCTACGGGGCAGCCATTCAATTAAACCACAACGTCAGACGGCGGCAGCGAGGACAAAAGAAGACGAATTAACTAAGCTGCCAGCTAGTTAATTGACCACGCCTATTAAGGGTCGGTTACACGGGCGCAGCCCGGGCCCAATCCAGGGCCCAGCCCGTAATATAGGTATATAGTTTCTTAGTAAGGGAAGTCTAAGGACCTTAAGAAGTCTTTTAAGACGTCTTATTATAAAGGAAAGTAGCCGTGTTTTAGATTTCTAGCTAAAGGGTTATAGGTAAATTTAAGGAAATTCGCATTATATAGGCCTTAAAGGAAATTACCCCCTTAGCACGCTCCGCAAAGCCGTTTTAAGCTAGTATATATAAGGCAAAATGTTTATTAATAATCCCTTACTTTATAATAAATTTATAGTATTCCTTTTATAAAGCTTTATCATTATCCTTATAAATTTTACAAATAGTAAGGTAAATTACCTTTATATAAAGCTTTAAAAGCTAGTAAAGTAGTTAAGAAGCTCTTTTAATATTAAATTCGGCAGGGCATAAAAGAAAATTAAGTTAGTAAAATCATCCTTAATAAGGAAAGTAACCTTCTTCTTATTATAAGAATCCGGTAATAAAAAGAGGTCGTAAAAGATCCGATAAAAAGGCCTTATAGCCTTTATAGCTAGCTATACTTGTGATATAATTCTCTTTGCTTTTCCGAGCTTATATAGCTCGTAGTTAAGGATAGTAAAAGACGTAAGAATAGATATACCTTTATTAAAGAGGGTTTTTCGCAACGCTTACTTATTAAGGTGCCTTAGTCTTTTATGCTTAAGCTAAAGAGAAAAGGAAAAAGTAGTCGTAGTAAGTCCTTTTTTTTTCTTCCGGAATAAAAAAAGAGTCGGATAAAAAGAAAGAAAAAGAAAAAAAAGGTAAAAAACGAGGAAGGAATTAAGGTAAAAAAAGAAGCTGCTTTAATTTCGTTATATTTAATAACGTATTGATTATATAATAGCTGCGTTTTAGAGACTTCCTTAGTAGTAGTAAAAATACTGCTTATTTAAGGATTTTAATAGATTTTTACTAATTATAATTTTAGTAAAGAAGCTACGTTTATATAAAAAGTCTGTATAAAGGTAACGTTATTTAACTAAGATAATCCGGTTTAAATTCGTATAAAGACAGTACTATAACAAAGGATTAAAGACTCTTTAAAGCCCGCTAAGGCTAAGGCTTACATTAATATATAATTTAAAAAGCGTTCTTAAGCATTATAAATATACCTATTAAATCCGCAATTTAGGTTAAATACGGTTTTTAATAGGTACACTTATACGGGTACTTATAATATAGTAAGAGGGGCCGTTTTAGCTGCGGCTGCGGCCTATACTTATATATCTATTAAATCCAGGTGGTCTAAAGATTTAGAATCCGATTAATGGTTTATAGAAATATATTTCTTAGCTTTACGAAGAGCGTTTTTAACTAAGGCTTTATTATAAGGGATATTTAAGAATTCGAAGATCGTTTTTTAGATTTCTTTATTTAGTTTTTAACCGTTTAGTCGTATTTTTTCGTTATAATAAAAACAGTCTATATAATAATACTATCTCTTATTAAGGCAAAAAGGCAATAAAAGACCTAAAGAAAAAGGGTCTTTAAAAAAGTAGCCTTAAAAAGTAATAAAGAAAGTGGATTTTAACTTTTTTTATTAATTTCGTAGCTTATTGCCTTTCTAACATCTTTAAAATTTTACCACCGTCTAAAAAGGTCTCTAACTACTCGTTTTTATCTTATTTTACTTCGTTGTTTATTTAATTAATTTAATAATTAGTAAAGGAGCTATTAAGGCTAAAAATAGCCTTTAAAAAGCTCTGCGTAAGGCGTAGGCCTTATTCCTTTAAAAGCTGCATTCTTTTCACATCTATAAAGACTTTTTACTAGTTTATAATCTAAGTAGCTGGGTTAGTTTTATCCGGTAAAGATAAAATCCTCTGAAAATTTATAAGGACTTCCTTTTCCTTATTCTATAAAAAGGGCTATACCCGTCTTTATAGTAAGGAAAGCTTAGTAAAAACATCGTAAATATCTACGATTATAGAATAGTAATTTCCGATGTTCTTTATAATATCTTACTAAAAAGTAAAAAAGGCATTTTTCTAGTCTTTATAGCTCTATAAATTAGTTTAATACCTTAAGTAAAGGAACTCGTAGGTTTTTAAATTATTAATAAAAAGGTTAGTAATTTCCTCTGCTTAAAAGGTTTCTTATAAAACTAAGGGTTTCTTAAAAAGCCGTAAAAAGGGCTTTTTTAAGGTAATTAAGGGATTGATTTAATCCTAGATTCCGTATAAAGTAGCGTATTTCTTTATTGTTAAAATACAATATTTTTAGTTAAAAGGGCTATTAAGGATAGTTTCTTTTAAAGAGCTTATAAATTCTATTATTTTAGTAAAAGGGAAAATTAAGACGGCGTAAATAAATAGTGCTTTTATACGTGATTTTCCGTAAGGAGAGCGTTTTTTACTTTTAAAAGACGTAATTAATCGGCAAGGGCGTAATAAAATAAAGGTGCCGTAATAACTAATTTTTCTCTTATATAAAGTAAAAGAGATCCGGGCTTAGAACTCTTAAGCGTTAAAAAGGCCTATTTAGGGCATCTAGTAAAAAAGCAATTTATATAAAGAGAATTAGCTTATAGATAAAAGGTAAGAATAAGTAACTAAGTAATAAAGCTCTTATTTTATTATTTTAGTAGCTATTAAATAGCTTATATATAATAAAAAGTAATTTAAAATAAGCAAAGAAAGAATAAATAGTCTAATAAATAACAACGAATAATAAATAGTCCTTATTAAAAAGGAAGTTTATAAAAGGTCCGTATACTAAAAGATAAAATAGCCTTAAGTTTATACGTAGCTAAAAAATTAAGGGAAGCCTTAAAGAGGCTTATACTACTACTACTACTACTACTATTTATTATAGCGTATTTACTATTACGGAATCCAGACGGCCACGCCCGGACTCCTTACTTTACTCTTAAGGAAGCCCTATAGAACCCCGCGACGGGAACGCTTAAAGCACGCACTACGAAGGCTCGCTTAAGGAGATACGACGAACATTACCGGTCGGACCCCGCTAAGGTTTCCGGGATATAACTATAAATAGTTAGGAGCCTACCTAACTATAGTTTACGACGTATCTAACTATAGGAGATACTATAAAAACTATTAAGCGGATTTTGCTAGTATCTTTAAGGGATTTTTAGGGATTTCCGCGGGATATCCTAACTATAGTTTAACCTATTTTTAACTATATAAGCACCCCGAAAGACACGGGATAAACCTTACCGCGATTTTTAAGGGATATCTAAGGATATTTAAAGGATTTCCCCGACTATAGTTTATAGTGTTTTTAACTAGGCTTATACTTAGTTTATTAAGCGATTTTATAAGGATATCTATAGTTTACTTTATATACTATAAATAGTATAGTTAAAGATCCTTAAAATTAGCTTAAAGAACTAAGTATAAAGTAGCTAGCTATACCTTTAAGAAATAAATAAGCTTTTTACTATTTCTAAACTCTTATATATAATTACGTGCGGTAATTAGTTTATTATACCGGCCCGACTAGCGGTAATTAGTTTATAGTACCGGCCTTAACTAGCGGTAATTAGTTTATAGTACCGGCCTTAACTAGCGGTAATTAGTCCGCGCCCTATCCCCTTATCCTTATACTATAAGGCGTAGTAAATAGTAGCAATTCCTACCTATCTAAACGGAAATCCCTTGGATATCCGCTAAGCTAAGAGCGATTATATCGCATAATTAAGTACTTATCCTATAAAAAGTTAAATACTAAACGATATTTTCTTTAGTAAGAAGCTCCTATTAGCCTTTAAGTCTAACCTTAATAATAAGCACCTCTTCCTTAACGCGCTCGTAATAGAACTTTAAGATAAGCAGGCTATAAAAGCGGAAAAGGCCACGGCCTACTAAGTATACCGGTTTAACAATCTCCCTTACCCCTTTTTAAGGTACTATACCGCGATAGCCTATAGAGCTAAATAGGACGTAGAACGAGTCTTGCTTAGCTAAGCTAAGACTACTACCTTTTAAGAGGCAATCCGCTTTTAAAATACTAATAAAAGATAGACTATAAAACGATAGAATCTATATAACTAAGTAAACTAAATTCGGTATTACTTAGATAGATTAATTATCCTTTAAATAGAAGAAGTAAGGATAAGCCGACCTTAAAACTATCCGGCTCCCCGCCCGCTAAATACCCTCCGGATCGAGCTTATAATAAAGTTACTCTTTCCCCGGGACGATAAGCTTAGCGGATATTTCCACCGCATACTACTAATAGAATTTAGCTTAAGGGCCTTAACCGGAAACCCGCCTTAGAGGATACTTAGTAGTTTCTTAGTTTAGTATTACCGGTTAGCCTTATCCGCTATAGCCGCGCTAATTAAGGCATTTTCGGGACTCTCGATTAATAAAAACGAGCTTCCTATACTAAGGGCCTTATAGCGCACCGGATTCCGAGATATATATAAAACGGAAGGTTAAGCGCTTAGCGAGAGTATTAAGACTAAGACCTTAATAATAAGTAATAAGGACGTAGTAAGCGATACCCTTAGCGGGCTAAACCTATCTATACTAAGCGCGTAGATATTA
>JAPEBW010002067.1:0-15634 GCA_027405785.1 Ophiocordyceps robertsii
ATAAATTCCGGTCGTCGGCTAATTATATTAGCTTAGTTATTCTTAGAACATTTCTTATAAATAATCTAATAATTAAATTCTTAAAGACATTTAGCCTATCTTATTAACTTAGCATTTAGCTGCTACGTCGTAGTAAAATAACTAATATTTTTTAAATCCGTAAAAACCTTAAGTTTATCTTTATTCTTTTAAATATAATGCTAAAAGTCTTTAAAAGTATATATAATAGCTAAGAATTCTTTATCGTAAATTAAGTAATAAATTTCTGCTTTTATTAGCCTTTTCGAGTAAAACGCTATAGGTTTAAGAATTTTGTTTTTATCGTGCTAGCTTAGCTACGCGCTTAATATAAAATTAAAAGCATCCGTTTTTAATTTTAACGGCTTCTCTATATTATAAGTATTTAATATAGGTTCTTAAATAAGTAATCCTTTAAATTTTCTAAAAGCTTCGTTTACTTTAAAGTTTTACTTTAAAAGGTCCGTTTTAGCTTTTTTTAATACTAATAATATCGGTATAAATATCTTAGAAAAGTTCGATATAAACTTCTTATAATAATTTATATATCTTATAAAGCTTTAGATTTCCTTAATATTTATAAGAATTAGCTAATCTTTTATTATAGAAATCTTCTATAGGTCTATCTTTATATAAAAAGGAGTAATTATATACCTTAAGAATTTTATTTCTTATATATAAAAGCTATATTTCTCCGGTAAGATATATAAGCTAGCTTTTCTTAACGCTTTTAGCACTATATCGACTTCTTTATAGTATTGCTCTTATATATTAAAGGATATAATAATATTATCTAAATAAGCCGTGTAGAATCGGTCTAAATAAGAATTTAATATATTATTAATTCTCTTTTAAAAGGTTGCTAGTATATTAGTTAATCTTTAAGGTATAACTAAAAATTCGTAAAGTCTATATTGCGTTCCGAAGACTATTTTAAATTCCTCTCCTTCTTTAATACGTATTTAGCTAAAAGCAGATTTAAGGTTAACTTAAGTATACTACTACTTATTAGCTAATCTATCTCTTATTTCGCTTATAAGAGGTAACGGAGTCCGGTCTTTTATTATATCGTTCTTTATTTCTATAAAATCGATATAAAGTTAAGTCTTTTCTTTATTATTGCTATTCTTTTAGGCAAATAGTATAGGAGCTCTATATTTTAATTTAAACTCTTTAATATAACTTTTTTATAGGTTTTTATCGATATATTCTTTTAATAACTTTAAATACTTCTTATTTAAGTTATATATCTTATAAAATCTAAGCTTAGAGCTTTCTTTTAACTTAATTTCGTAATCGTAACTACCTTATAGCGGTAGCCTATCTTTAAGTAGCGGCGTAAATATATCGAAATATCTCTTTAAGATACTTCTAAGTATTTTTAGATAACGATCCTTAAGGTATTTTAAGTTAATAGTACCTTCCGAACGTCTTATATACTATATTCGCTCTTTAAGGTATTTTAAACTAATAGTACCTTTTAAATACTATAAGCTTTTCTTATATATCTTATTCTTAATCTTTCTCTTATTTCGTTTTTTCTTAATCTTTTCTTTTTGCTTAGGATATTACTACTTAATATTCTTTAAGGTATTCGATAGATTTATTTCTAATAAATTATAAGTAGCTTTATAATTATCTTCTAAGCTTTTAGTTTCTTTATTAAGGTTCGGCTTCTATTTCGCTTATATTATACTAATCGTAGTTACTTTATTTATCGTCGTATTAGTTATTTTATCTTCTTTTATTACGATATCTATTACGATATTTATATTTATATAAGAACCTTTATTATTCTTATCGTTACTATTCCTTATATAGTTATCGTTAGGTATTGCCGTATTTAAATTATTTAAGGGTTTCGTTCCGGGGTCGTTCTTTATTAAACTATAAAGAGGAATATTTAAGGTATTATCTTTAAACCCTATAAGGCCTTTATCCTAATCTATTATAAAATTATATTTCTATAAAAAAGCTAGTCTTAATATAATATTATAGCTAATAGCTAAGACGTAAAAGAAATCTTTAAAGTTATAAATCCCGATTATATACTTAAGAGGATTAGTCTTTAGTATAATCTTACCGTTATTATACTTAAAGGGTAATCCTTTTACTAAAAGAAGTATATAAGGCTTATCTTTTCTTTTATAATGTAATTTTAAACGATTTACTATAAAAGGGGAAATATAGCTACTTATCGCACCGCAATCTATTAATACGTTAAGGCAATATCCTCTTAATTCTAATAAAAGGGTTATTTTTATACTTTAAGAATTATTATTTAACGTAAGTAAGTTCTTTTTACTAAGAAATAGCTTTATTATTCTTAAGCTCTTTAGTTTTTTGCCTCGTTTACTAACTTCTCGGTAGATCTTAATTCTTTTTATAGAACTAGTCTATTTAAGTTATTTAGCTTCTTAATAGCTTTAAAAACTAAATCTTTTATAATAGTATAATCTTTTATTGCGGTATTATTAATAAAAACTCCTTTAATACGAATTATCTTATTATATCGTTTAAGGTTATTATGCTTATTTTACTACTTTTCTAGCTAATCTTTAAGTATATCTTTTAAGAATCTCTTTACTTTTAAAAGCATATTTAAATTCTAATTCTAATTGTAAAGATTATAATTTATCCTAAAATACTTACTATATTGTCTAAACGTATCTTTAATAGCTAGATTAAGGAATTCCGTATCTTCTTTAAGCTTATCGGTTAGCTCGTCGTTCTTCCTCTTAAGATCGTCTTTATCTTTAATAAGATTAGTAATATACGTAAAAAGAGATATATAATCTTCCTTTAGCTTAATTATCTTATTCGTTAAAGCTAAGTTACTATCCTTAAGGTTTTCGATAATTGTTTCGTTATACTACTTAAAGAGTAAAAGTTATTCGATTTTAACCTAGTTATCGGTATTTTCTTATATAAGTTCCTCTTTATTAACTTAGATATCCTCTTTAAGGTTTTTTATAAAAACCTTAGTATTAATAGTAAGTTCCTTAATTATTATAGAGGGTTTATTAAAAGTCTTCCTTAGTTTAAGAAACTATCTACTTCCTTACTTATCTAAAAGGTATATAAAGTAAGTATCTTTATAGTATTTAGTTTAAGATAGCTATTTATATACCTTATCCTTAATAGTAATAACTATATTAAGATATTTTATAAAAAGAGTATAAAGCCTATTACTATCTTCTTTTTTAAAAGAGGGCTTTTTGTCTATTTCTTATAAATTAAGGTTTTCCGGATTATAGCTCTTTTCCGTATTTAAAGGTATTACGTTTATATTAAAATAAAAAGCGTTTTCGTTATCTTTATAAATAGTCTATAAGACGATTTCTTACTTATAATTATCCTTACTTTTAAAAGCATTCCTTTACTAGTTATTTAAGCTTTTAGCTTTTAACTTTATCTCTTTATTAAGTTCTTCTTTATAAAAACCCTTTATAAGCAAACTAGTCTTAAATAGACTAAAGGTCGGTATAATAAGCTTAGCGTCGATTTCTTTAATATCCTTAATCGAAGGTAGTAGTAAAGTATATTACGGATTATAAGCTAAGAGGGCATTATTTTTACGAATAGATATATTCCTTCCCTTAAAGGAATTCCTTTTCTTAATATAATCTCTTACGATATAGCCTTCCTCTATATAGTTAAAGTATCGAATAGCTTTTTTAGCGGGCTTTAGCAGGTTCGCTTTAAGGGTATCTAGGTTTTTTATGTTACTTAAGTCGCGCTATCGCTTTCTATTAATTTTCTTAATAACCCCGCCAGGAGTCGAATAGTGCTTCTTTTGCTACCGGCGTTTATACTACCTATTATCTATTTAGACCGCTAAACTAATATAGTCTAATAGCGTCTTAAGCTTATTTAAGCGGTAGATTTTATCTTTAACTTCTTCTTTAAGACCTTTATAAAACGTCGTTATAAGGGCATCGTCTTCTTATTTTAGCTTAAAAGTTTCTTATCGGAATTAAGCTACGTAAGCCGATAAAGACGTAATCTATTTAAGGCTTTTTAATTTATACTTTGCTAATCGTTGCTCGTTTATAATTCCGAACGTTTTTCGTTAAGTTTCTTCGAAGTTATCGAAATTCTTAAAAATATTCTTTATCTCGGAATTCCTATCTTTAAGACTATTATCTATATAGTCCTTAAAAATCGGTTCGAACTATATTGCTACTAAGCCTTATAAGTAACTAAATATAAATATAACCTTTATTACTTCTTAATTTATCGTAGTAAGATAAAACTGAAAATAAGCTTAAAAAGAGGTAATAAACTTTTATAGCTTAGCTAATTCTTTAGTATAGGGTTTAAGAGCCTTAATCTTTAAAATAAAACTACTTTTTATAAAGCTTATTAAAGAATAAAAAAGCTCTAAATATCTTAAACTAGCTTACGGCTAACTAGTTAGCTATAGTGTTATAAAAGTAGATATTCTTCTTCTATTTATTATAATTAAATAAACGTAATTATAATAAATACCTTTTTCTTACTTAATAGCTTAAAGAACTTACTAAGTATATAAATACTAAGTATTCTTTATTAAGCTATAAAGTTCGTAAAGATTCTTATAAGCTAGTTTTATATTATAGAACCCTTAATATTTCTTATATACTAAGTAGTAAAGCGTAATTTATTGAATTTAAATTTACTAGCCGGAAAGAGAGAAAAAGACTTAGTGCTAGCTACTAAACTAAAGAAGGTAAGGGTATCTTATTATGCGGATTTCTTATATTAAAACTAGCTAAAGAAGAAAAAAGAAGGAAAGGAAAGGATTTAAGGGAAAGAGGAGGAAGGACCTCCTTTTATACCTTTCTAAGGCTACTAAAAGGCTTTCTTTTTATATGCTTTTATAAACTTTTATATGCTAATCTATAACTTATACCTTATATAACTTATAGAGTTACTAAACTACTTCTTAAGCTAATAAAAATAGCTTATGCTATCTTTATTACGAGTTATAAGTAATATACGCTTTATTACTTACGACTAGCTTATAAGACTAAATATCCTTATCTTAAAACCTTTAACGAGATTTTATCCTTTTTTAGAAGTAGGCCTCTTACCGTAGCTCTATATAAGGCATTAGTTAATTATATAAGGCATCGGTCGATTTTATTTAATATAAATCCTATTATTAGCTAAAGCTAACTTAAGCTAAATATAAGCGTATTTAACCTATACCGCTTATAGCCGATACTAGCCGTCTTTAACCGTTAAGCTATATCGTCTCTTTTTATAATTACTAGTATTTACTTTAATAGTTATAACTTATAACTAGCGGTATTTACTTTACTAGTTACTCCTTTACATCTAGCGGTATTTACTTTACTAAATATTAGTACTTTTAGTACTTAGGATTACTAACGGAATAGGGTTTCCGTTATAATAAACCTAAAATAAAAACCCTCGAATAATTAAAATATAGTAATAACTAAAAATGACTAAATAAGAAATAATGAAAATAAAGCCTTAATAAATACGAATTTCCTAATAATTAATGTTATAATAATAATAATAAAACAGCTAGTACGACTAAAGATAATATAATTATAACTAGTATAATTTAAGTTAAAATAATAATGCTAAACTTTAATTAAAATACTAAAAGCTTAAAAGATAGTTTTAAAGCTACTTATAATTTATTAAAAAGTAAAAATCTATTTAATAACTTAAAGCGTATTATATAGCTATATCTTAAGAATAAAGATTAGATTAAAAAGATGTATAAGAATAAGAATAATAAATATAAAAGCTTATACTATTTAAAAGGTACTAATAATATAAAGCACCTTAAAAAGTAAATATAAAGTATAATACGTTTAAGAGATACTATTTACTTAAATTACGTTAAAGACTAATATTTAAAATACTTAAAAATATTTTAAAGAAATATTAAAAAGTATTTACGACGCCGCTTAAAGATAACCTATTACTAAATAACAGTTAAAACTATAAAAGTAACTTAAAGAAAAGATTTAAGCTTAAGTTTAAAAAGATATAGAACTTAAATAAAAAGTATTTAAAGTTATTAAAGAAATATATTAATAAAGACTTAAGAAAGGTTATATAAAAAAACTAAATAAATATTTAAAGCTCTTAGATTATTTGCTTTAAAGAATTGCTAAGATAAAGAGAACTCTTAATATTATATTAAATTTAAATCAATTAATAGCAATATAATAAAAGACTAAACTTTATTATCTTTTATAAGTAAAATAAGTAATAAGTTAGCTAGTAAGTAGTTGTATTTAAACGTAAACTTAAAATCTAGTAAGAGCTTAATACGTATTATAAAAACAAATACCCTTAAAGAGGTATTATAAATTATGTAAAGCTTTATCTAAGCTTTTAAAATTAATAAATATACTATTAATCTTTTAAAAAAATAGTATTTTTAACTCTTATTAAGACTTATTATATACAGGCTATTAAGATAATATTATTATTTACTTAAATATACTAATATAATACTAAAAAAAACTTAATATATTGCTAAAAACATTAAAAAAAGCTAGCTTATACATTTTACTAAAAAAGAAATAGCTTTTATATATAAGAAATAGAATTTTTAAGGAATGTAATTACTTTTTTCTATATTAAAATAAACCTTTTAACGATTTTTATAATTAAAAAGTAGCTAGTTCTTATAATATTAAGGAAATCTAAAGTATTATAAGATATATAAATTATTATAAGAACTTTATATTAAACTTCTTTAAGATAATTATATTAATACTATAAATGTTAAAAAAAGCTAAAATAGAACCTTTTAAGTAAAACTTAAAAGCTCTTAAAGCTTTTAAGAAGATTAATAAAGTACTTATAAAAGATCCTATATTTAATACTTATAAGAAAAAGAAGTTTTTAAAGTTAAAACCTAATGTTTTTTATTTTATATTAAGTATATACTTAAGCTAAAGCGATAGGAATAATATTATAAATCTTATAGCCTTAAATTTAAAAAAGCTAAAAAGTATAAAGATTTACTACCTTATTTATAATATAGAATCCCTTATAATAATTTACGTATTTAAGGAATTCCGTTATTATATTTTAAGAAATAAGGATAAGTTAAAGGTTTATACTAATTCTAAAAGTATTCTTTTCTTTACTATAACGTAGTATTTAAATATAAAGTAAATAAGATAAGCTAAATCCCTTTTAAATATAAGTTATAAACTTCTTAAAAATAAAAGTATTAAAAATAACTAAGTTAATATAATTTAAAGATAGGTAGACCTTTATAATAAAAAAGCGCTTTATAAAAAAACCTTATTTTTTTTTTATAAATTAAAACTAAAAGTTAAAGACGTTATATATACTATTTACTATATAAGAAGATCTTTTTACTTTAAACCCCTTCTTAAAGGTATTAAGTTAAAAAGCAATTTATATAAAAGATTAACTTATAAATAAAAAGGCAGGAATAAGA
The DNA here is from genome assembly GCA_027405785.1 of Ophiocordyceps robertsii. Taxonomy (NCBI): domain Eukaryota; kingdom Fungi; phylum Ascomycota; class Sordariomycetes; order Hypocreales; family Ophiocordycipitaceae; genus Ophiocordyceps; species Ophiocordyceps robertsii. The sequence continues at coordinate 7,463 of JAPEBW010002067.1, forward strand.
AATTAAGTAATAAAGACTTTATTTTATAATATTAATAGCGATTTAATAGCTTATATACAATAAATAAATGTTTAAAATAAGTAAGGAAATAACAAATAGTCTAATAAGTAATAGCAAATAAAAAATAGTTTTTATAAAATAAAAGGTCGATAGAAAGGAAATATAAAGTCTATATACTAATATACTTAATTTAAGGGTAAATAGACTTTTAATCTATATATAGCTAAGATTTTTAAAGAAGCCTTAAAGAAGCTTAAATTAAAAAAAAGCCTTAAAAAGCTCTTATTATTATTACTAGTATTATTATTATTATTAGTATTATTATTATTTTTAGTATTACTACTACTATTAGTATTACTACTACTACTACTATTACTTTTACTACTACTATTACTATTACTCTTACTACTAATATTACTCTTACGACTACTATTATTATTATTACTATTACTACTACTACTACTATTACTACTACTATTAGTATTACTACTACTACTACTATTACTTTTACTACTACTATTACTATTACTCTTACTACTAATATTACTCTTATAACTACTATTACTATTACTACTATTACTACTACTATTAGTATTACTACTACTACTACTATTACTTTTACTACTACTATTACTATTACTCTTACTACTAATATTACTCTTACTACTACTATTACTATTACTACTATTACTACTACTACTACTATTACTACTACTATTACTATTACTACTACTACTACTATTACTACTACTATTACTATTACTACTACTACTACTACTATTATTACTACTACTACTATTACTACTATTACTACTATTACTACTACTACTATAATTACGACTAGTTATAGCTTATTATTACTATATTAAGGAATAAATATAATATTAAGCTCTATTAAAATAAAGCAGTTATTTTTTATAGCTTAATATTCTTAAATAAAAGTTAAAACCTTTAAGTTTAAAAGTTTATATAAAACTACGTCCCTTTTTATAACCGCGCTTAAGCTAATAGATTTAACTTAGATAATAATACTATAAAAGATAGCTTATAATACTTTTTTTTAATACTTAGCTTAAATAAGTTACCCTTTAGCTTTATATTATTATATAGTCTTAATAGCTGTTTTTTATAGTAAGTAAGGTATATCTCCTATTTAACTTTTGTTATTTTAAAGCACCCGCTACTTATATCCTTTTTAAGGTATAGCTAGAAACTTTTATTAATAGAATAACTAGTTAATACTTAATACTTTTAAGCTAGCTAACCTTATTATAGTCTTAAGATTTATAATAGCTATTATACTTAGCGGAAACATACTTTAGCTAAATAACTAAAATAGTCTTTATGTTATTTTTAACTATATATTTAAACTTAGCCTAAATAGTTTATAACTAGATTTAAAATAGCGTTTTAAGATACTTTAATAAAAGCCTTATTTTACTTTGCTTATAGTTTAGCCCGTGTTATAAAGTCTCTCTTTTAGCTTATAGCCGCTATAAGTCTTAAAGACTTTTTTAGTTTTACTTAGTATATACCTTTCTCTTTATACTTAGCCGCTATACTTAGTTAAGCTATATAAAAGTATATAAGCGCTTTATTTTAGCTATTATTTTTTAATTTCAGAAGATAGTAATAATTAGCCTTAAAATATATTCCCCCGCTTAATTATATAGGAGCTATAAAAATAATTAAATATAGTCTTTTATAAGCTTAATTTTATAAAGCTATACTTTATTAAGAAAAATATTATAATAATAACTTTCTACTTAGCAATAAACTACGCTAAGTGCTACTTATAAGCCTTAGAAAAATCTAAGTATAACTAAACTTTATTTAAAGTAATAAAGTTTTAAGGTTTTAATATAGCTTTATTTATTATATTAATTATACGCTTTATATTCTTAATTTTTAAAGCCTATTTATAATAAGCTTTTTTTATTATTTTTAAGAATATTAAAACCCTTTAAAATAAGAGTACGGGCACTAAAGCTATGCTACGCCTTATAGCGTAAAGATAAGGGGATAAAGCGCGGACTAATTACTACTAGTTAAGGCCGGTACTATAAACTAATTACTACCGGTTAAAGCTAGTACTATAAACTAATTACCGCCGGTTAGGCCGGTATAATAAACTAATTACCGTATATAAACGTATATAAGGGTTTAAAAATAATAAAAAGCTTATTTATTCTTAAAGGTATAGCTAGCTACTTTATACTTAATTCTTTAAGCTAATTTTAAGGATCTTTAACTATACTATTTATAATACGTAGATAAACCGTAAATATCCTTATAAAATCGCTTAATAAACTAAGTATAAGCCCGGTTAAAAATACTATAAACTATAATTAAGGAAATCCTTTAAATATCCTTAGATATCCCTTAAAAATCGTAGTAAGGTTTATCTTATATCTTTTAAGGTGCTTTTATAGTTAAAAACGGGTCGAACTATAGTTAAGATATCTTATAGAAATCCTTAAAAATCCCTTAAAGATACTAACGGAATCCGCTTAGTAGTTTTTATAGTATCTCTTATAGTTAAAGACGTCGTAAACTATAATTAAGTAGGCTCTTAACTTTCCGTAGTTATATCCTAGAAACCTTAGCGGGGTCCGACTAGTAATATTCGTTGTATCTCTTTAAGCGAGCTTTCGTAGTACGTGCTCCGGGCGTTCTCGTCGCGGGGTTTTATAAGGCTCTTTAAAAGTAAAGTAAGGAGTTTAAGCATAGCCGTCTAAATTCTATAATAACTCTTTTAAGTAAAAAAGAAAAGCTAACGTCTTTATCGGTTTAAAGTAAGAATAAAGTAAAGGGGGCGCTAAGTAATAGCTTAGTTAAGGTTAAGGGGGTGTTTATTTTTAACGTATTAATAAAGCTTATTCTTTAAGGGGAATACTTCGCCGTAAAATCCATATACTTTATTAGCCTCTTATACTAAGTTTACTATAGTATAGATTATAGTTTCCTTTAAGCTTTTATCGGTATTTAACTAAGCTTTTTCCGTATTATAGTCTTTATTTCTTAAATAGTTATTAATCTTTACTATAGTTCTTTCCTTAGTCGCGGGGTATGCTTACTTTAGCTTAAGCGTTAGTAAGTATATAGTCTTAAAGGTCCTTTCTCTTTTAAGCTAAAGGACCTTAGCTTAAGTTCTTAGCTATTTAAGCGGATTTCTCCCTTAACTTAGTAAGCGTTATAAGGCTTATAATATATCCGCCTTTATTAAGCGGTCTAAAAACATAACACTCGGCTATAGTAAGCCCTTAATAAATAGCTAAGGCGTTTTAAACTATCCTTTAAGTGCGTATAAGGTATAGCTAGTCGGCCCTCGCCTTTTTATAGGTTAGACTTATTTCTTTCGCGCTAATAAGTGCTTTTAAGATCTTTAAGTATATTTAACTTATAGCTAAAAAGAATTTCCTTATATTTATTAATCTATTTATTAATATCCTTATTTCTTATTAAACATTATAAGGATTCTTATAAGTAAACGTCTAGCTTTTAGTAAATTACTATAGTTAAGTAGTTTAGCTAATAAAGCGCGGCCTTAGCTTTACGTTATAAGCGCGATATTAAAGACTTGAAGTCGGATCTTATTACTATATCTTTAATAGTAAAGTGCTCTTTATTAAGTGCTTATATCGCTATATTTAAGCGGATTTTAAACCGTTTTTATAAGACGGAGATCTATTAGCCTAGTCCGATACTAAGCTTACTAAGTTCTTCTTATTATAGTTTTAAGAGGTCTTTAAAATACTATTCCGTCGCACTTCTTTAAAGGAAGAAAGGCAATTAAATAGCTAATTCGTCTATATAGGCCTCGCCTTTATTAGCGTTTCGGCGGATAAAGTTAATAAAACGGTTTACTCCTTAAAATATACTAGCCTTATCGTTTTTTTAAACTTCGTTAAAAGATACTTTTAAAGGTCTTAATAAGTTAAATCTCCTTATATCCTTAGCTTATAGTTAAGGTTTTTCTTAAGGCTTAATAAGCGCGACTTCTTTTTTTAATGCTTAAAGGAGACTAAGGAATTATTCGTTTAATATTACTACTATTTTTATTAAGGGGCTTAAAGCTATACTTAGTCTTAGTATCTACGCGCTTAGTAAAAATAAGTTTAGCTTATTAAAGGTATCGCTTACCGCGTCCTTATTGCTTATTATTAAGGTCTTAGTCTTAATACTTTTACTAAGCGCTTAACCTTTTATCTTATACGTATCCCGGAATTTAGTATGCCGTAAGGCCCTTAGCGTAAGAGGCTTATTTTTATTAATTAAAAGTCCCGAAAATGCCTTAGTTAACGCGGCTATAGCGGATAAGGCTAAATAGTAATACTAAACTAAAAAACTACTAAGTATTCTTTAAAGCGGATTTTTAGTTAAGGCCTTTAAGCTAAACTTTATTAGTAGTACGCGGTAAAACTCTCCGCTAAGCTTATTATCTTAAGGAAAGAGTAACTTTATTATAAGCTCGATTTAAAGGGTATTTAGTAAGCGGGGAGCTAAATAGTTTTAAGGTTAACTTATCCTTACTTCTTTTATTTAAAGGATAATTGATTTATTTAAGTAATACCGAATTTAGTTTACTTAATTATATAAGTTTTATTGTTTTATAGTTTATTTTTTATTAGTATTTTAAAAGCGGATTGCCTCTTAAAAAGTAATAGTCTTAGCTTAGCTACGCAGGACTTATTCTACGTCTTATTTAGCTTTATAAGCTATTATAGTATAGTACTTTAAAAAAGGGTAAGGGAGATTATTAAACTAGTATACTTAGTAAGCTATAGCCTCTTTTACTCTTATAGCCTACTTATCTTAAAGTTTTATTATAAGCGTATTAAGGAAAAGTATTACGGAACGTAAGATATAAGCGCTCCGGCTACTTATATGTTAGTATATAAGATATAAGCATATAGACGATAATTAGCGTCCTAACCCCTAACTCAGGCCGGGGCGAGACCTTTTAGCAGTGCGGTATTATTGCACTATTTCTCTATAGTAAATAGTAGTAATTCTTTTAGCGTAGGTTTAATTCCCGCGTAAGAAAGTAGACTTATAAGTCCGTACGGAAATAAGGCTCCCCTTAAGCGCGCGTGATAATATAAGCGTGCGTAGGTTTTAACTACCGGCTTAATAAACCGGGGAGGTCTTGTCTTTAAGATAATAAGGACGTTATTATCTTTTCTTTTAAGTCGGCAATTATTACGGAATATAAGATATAAGCGCTCTAGCTACTTATATATTAGTATATAAGATATAAGCATATAAACGATAATTAGCGTCTTAACCCTTAACTAAGGCCGGGGCGAGACCCTTTAGTAGTGCGGTATTATTGCATTATTTCTTTATAGTAAAAAGGTACTTATTATTAAAGTTAGACTTAAAAGCTAATAAGAGCTTTTTATTAAAAAAAATATCGTTTAGTATTTAACTTCTTATAAGATAAGTACTTAATCGTGCGATATAGTCGCTTTTAGCTTAGCGGATATTTAAGGGATTTCCGTTTAAATAAGTAAGAATTACTATTATTAGCTATGCTTTATAGTATAAGGATAAGGGGATAAGGCACGGACTAATTACCGCTAGTTAAAGCCGGTACTATAAACTAATTACTGCTAGTTAAGGCTAGTACTATAAACTAATTACCGCTAGTTAAGCTAGTATAATAAACTAATTACTATATATAAACGAATATAAAGGTTTAAAAATAGTAAAAAGCTTATTTATTCTTAAAGGTATAGCTAGCTACTTTATACTTAGTTTTTTAAGCTAATTTTAAAGATCTCTTACTATACTATTTATAATACGTAAATAAATTATAGATATCCTTAAAAAATCGCTTAATAAACTAAGTATAAGCTTAGTTAAAAATACTATAAACTATAGTCGGCGAAATCCTTTAAATATCCTTAGATATCCCTTAAAAATCGCGGTAAGGTTTATCCTATATCTTTTAAAGTGCTTTTATAGTTAAAAACGTATTACGGAATCTAAACAGCTACGCCCGGACTCCTTACTTTACTCTTAAGGAAGCCTTACGGAACCCCGCGACGGGAACGCCCGGAGCACGCACTATAAAGGCTCGCTTAAGAAGATACGACGAATATTACTAGTCGGACCTTACTAAGGTTTCTAGGATATAACTACGGAGGGTTAAGAGCCTACCCGACTATAGTTTATAATATCTTTAACTAAGGGAGATACCGTAAAAACTATTAAGTAAATTCCGCCGGTATCTTTAAGGGATTTTTAAGGATTTCCGCGGGATATCCTAACTATAGTTTAACCCGTTTTTAACTATAAAAGCACCTTAAAAGATATAGGATAAACCTTACCGCGATTTTTAAGGGATATCTAAGGATATTTAAGGGATTTCCTTAACTATAGTTTATAGTATTTCTAACTAAGCTTATACTTAGTTTATTAAGCGATTTTACGAGGATATCTACGGTTTATTTTATATACTATAAATAGTATAGTTAAAGATCCTTAAAAGTAGCTTAAAAGACTAAGTATAAAGTAGCTAGCTATACTTTTAAGAATAGTTAAGCTTTTTACTATTTCTAAACCTTTATATACGATTATAGGCAGTAATTAGTCCGTTATACTAGCCCGACTAGCGGTAATTAGTCCGTAATACCGGCCTTAACCGGCGGTAATTAGTTTATAGTACTAGCCCCGACCGGCGGTAATTAATCCGCGCCCTATCCTCTTATCTTTACGCTATAAAGTATAGTAAATAGTAGTAATTCCTACTTATTTAAACGGAAATCCCTTAAATATCCGCTAGGCTAAGAGCGACTATATCGCACGCTTAAGTACTAATCTTATAAGAAGTTAGATACTAAACGATATTCTTTTTAGTACGAAGCTCCTATTAGCTTTTAAGTCTAACCTTAATAATAAGCACCTCTTCCTTAACGCGCTTATAATAAAACTCTAAGATAAGCAGGCCGTAAAAGCGGAAAAGGCCGCAGCCTACTAAGTATACCGGTTTAATAATCTCCCTTACCCCTTTTTAAGGTACTATACCGCGATAGCCTACGGAGCTAAATAAGATATAAAATAAGTCCCGCTTAGCTAAGCTAAAACTACTACCCTTTAAGAGGTAATCCGCTTTTAGAATACTAATAAAGGATAAACTATAAAACGATAAAATCTATATAATTAAGTAAACTAAATTTAGTATTACTTAAACGGATCGATTATCCTTTAAATAGAAAAAGTAAAGATAAGCCGACCTTAAAACTATCCGGCTCCTTACTTACTAAATACCCTCTGGATCGAGCCTATAATAAGGTTACTTTTTCCTTAGGATAATAAGCTTATTAGATATTTTTACCGCATACTACTAATAAAGTTTAGCTTAAGGGCCTTAACTAAAAATCCGCCTTAAAGGATACTTAGTAATTTCTTAGTTTAGTATTACTATTTAGCCTTATCCGCTATAGCCGCGCTAATTAAAGCATTTTCGGGATTCTTAATTAATAAAAACGAGCCTCTTATGCCGGGGGCCTTATAGCGTACCGGATTCCGGGACGCGTATAAAATAAAAGGTTAAGCACCTAGCAAAAGTATTAAAACTAAGACTTTAATAATAAGTAATAAAGACGCGGTAAGCGATACCCTTAGTAGGCTAAACCTATTTATACTAAGCGCGTAAATACTAAGATTAAGTATAGCTTTAAGCCTTTTAATAAGAATAGTAGTAATATTAAACGAATAATTTCTTAGTCTCCTTTAAGCACTAAGAAAAGAAGACGCGCTTACTAAGCCTTAAAAAAAACCTTAACTATAAGCTAAGGATATAAGGAGATTTAACTTATTAAGACCTTTAAAAGCATCCTTTAATAAAGTTTAAGAAGACGATAAAGCTAGTATATTTTAAGGAGTAAACTATTTTATCGACTTTATTTACCGAAACGCTAGTAAAGGCAAGGCCTATACGGACGAATTAGCTATTTAATTGCCCTCCTTCCTTTAAGGAAGTGCGGCGGAATAGTATTTTAAGGACCTCTTAGAACTATAATAAGAAGAACTTAGCGAGCTTAGTATTAAACTAAGCCGATAGATATCCGCCTTATAAAAACGGTTTAGAATCCGCTTAAATATAGTAATATAAGCACTTAATAAAAAGCACTTTACTATTAAAGATATAGTAGTAAGATCCGA
>JAPEBW010002068.1:0-15629 GCA_027405785.1 Ophiocordyceps robertsii
TATCCTAGCTTAAGCATATACTATAACTATAATATAGCATTTAATATGCTATTTTTTAAAGCCTATACTAATTCTAATTAGGCTAGTGATCTTATAGACCGTAGGTCGGTCTCCGGATACTGTTTCTTTATAAATAACAACCTTATAAGCTAGGCTTGCTAAAAACAAAAATCTATAGCACTCTCTATATACGAGGCCGAATATATATACCTTAAGGAGGCTAATAAAGAAGCTTTATATTTATATAGCTATTTTAATACTATAGTGGAAGGAATATCTATAAATATACTTAAAAATAAAGCCCTTATAACTTTTATAGATTATTAATCTGCTTTAAAAATAGCAAAGAATCCTAAATTATATAAGCTAAGAAAACATATAGGCCTAGCATATAACTTCACGCGTAATAGTATTAAAGAAAGAGAGATAGAGGTTTATTATATAAAATCTTAAGATAATATAGCAGATATATTTACTAAGGGATTAGGTTTTATACTATTCGATAAATTCTAAAGTTTACTAAGAATAAAAGAGGTTATAATATAAATTCTAATAATAGAGGTTTTTAGCTATTTCTTACTTTCTCTAGCTTTCCTTTATATAACCTAAGGTTTTTACCTATATAAAGGTTTTCCTTAAATAAATAAATAAAGAGGCTTTACTTAAAACATATAATAAGTTTTTCCTTTTAAAGAAGATTAAAAACCTTAAGGTTTTTTTCTATAAAAATAGGTTTTCTCAAGCTATAAAGAAAGAATCTTTCCTTATTTTAAGGTTTTTACTCTACTTTAGTTAGTATGTCTAAAGCGTACTTATATACTATAAGTACCCTTTAAGGGAGGCTATAAGAGAGTAAAATATACTCTCCCGCAGGCTATAGGCTAAATATAGCATAAATAACACATAAAATAAATACGCTGAAATATACATTATATCCGCTATATAATTCTGCATACTATACATATTTCTTTATATTAATCCACCTATATATAGGCAAGATATAAGCAGATTAGGAAGAGGTATATGTGGAGACTATATGCATAATCCGTGCTAAGTCGCTTCGCCACCTCGTATTCCTTGCGGAATTAATCCCTAGGCTTATAAATATAATATTAACCTAATAATAGCTATTAGCCTACTATGCATAACTGCGCTAGACAGGGGGCTCTTTTCCAAATCACTTAAGTCACTTATAGCTTAGAAATTGTCTATATAAGGAGGCCTTAGTCCCCCCTTTACTTTAGATAGATTATTAACCTTATATATACACATCTTACCTATTTCTTTACCTTTTCGCATAGTCTTTATATCTCTATAATCCCCTTACTCGTAGCTATAAGCCTGCTCTCTTCTATACCTATTTACTCCTTAATTTATACTATAGTAAATATCTTAAAGTTAAGCTAATATATAGCTAAAGTTATATAAAACTTAACTTAAACTCTACCGAAACTTAGCTTAGACTTAACTTAAGTATAAACTACTTAAGCGACTTTTATAAGTAAGAAGCTATATAGCTTAAATAAAGTTTTCCACTATTTTTTCTTAGCTTAAAATAAAGATTTATTTAGTTATATATTACTAAACTAAGTATATACTAGCCTTAAATATATTTAACACTTTTCTTTAATAAGGTTATATAACTTAAAAAAGACTTATTATTAATAATATAGTGCGAGTAAAAAAGCTACTTAGTATAAAAAGGTTATACTTAAAGGAAGTAAGAGGAAGGGCTAAAAAAGGCTAATATCTAACTAAAAGTTAAGTAAATAAGCCTCTTACTATAAGCGGGGGCTATTAAAATAAGCCACTAAGTTTAAGTAAGCTAGTAGTAAGTTTAATAGCGAATAAGTTAATTTAAAGCTTTAATATAAAAGCTTAAGAAGATAATAAGAATATATATATAAAAAGAGGCTAGCTTATTAACTAATAGCTTAATACTACTTTATAATAAAGTAATAAGGGCTATAATACTTATATTAAAAAAAAGAATAAAAGAAAAAAACTAATAAAAGCCGCTTTTAGCTTTAAGAAAGTTTAATAGTTAATATTATTACTTTACGCCTTAAGTATAATATATTTAAAAGAAGTATAAGATTAACTAAAACTTCTTCTTAAGTTTAAAGGAGGTCTTTACTATGCTTTATAATATAAGGATTAAGGGATAAGGCGCGGACTAATTACCGCCGGTTAAGGCTAGTATTACGGACTAATTACCGCTAGTTAAAGCCGGTACTATAAACTAATTACCGTTAGTTAAGCCGGTATTATAAACTAATTACCGCATATAAACGTATATAAGGGTTTAAAAATAGTAAAAAGCTTATCTATTCTTTAAAGTATAGCTAGCTACTTTATACTTAATTCTTTAAGCTAATTTTAAGGATCTTTAACTATATTATCCTTCTATTTATTATTAATACGTAAATAAACTATAAATATCCTTATAAAATCGCTTAATAAACTAAGTATAAGCCCGGTTAGAAATACTATAAATTATAGTTAAGGAAATCCTTTAAATATCCTTAAATATCCCTTAAAAATCGCGGTAAAGTTTATCCTATATCTTTTAAGGTGCTTTTATAATTAAAAATAGGTTTAACTATAGTTAAGATATCCCGCGGAAATCTTTAAATATCCTTAAAAGATATTAGCGGAATCCGCTTAATAGTTTCTATAATATCTCTTATAGTTAAAGATATTATAAACTATAATTAAGTAAGCTCTTAACCCTTTATAGTTATATCTTAAAAACCTTAATAAGGTTTAATTAGTAATATTTATTATATCTTCTTAATTAAGCCTTTATAGTATATGCTTTAAGCGTTCTTATTACGGGGTTTTATAAGGCTCTTTAAAAGTTAAGTAAGGAGTTTAAGTATAGCCGTTTAGATTTTATAATAACTCCCTTAAGTAAAAAAAAAAGCTAATATCCTTATTAGTTTAAAGTAAGAATAAAGTAAAGGGGGCGCTAAGTAATAGCTTTATAATAGCGACTTTACGCTATATTAATAGTACGCTATTCTTATTCTTTTAATAGTTTTTCGGCCTATTTAGCTAATAGTAGCTAGGTAGCTTAAGATAGTTAGTAAGCGGCTTTTATTATAGATTCTTACCTCTTATTTAGTCGTATATCTTTATCTTTATTAAGGCGATTAGCGCGTTTAGCTAAATCTTATAATAAAGTTTTCCGGCTCTCCTTTAAAGCATACCTTTAAGCACTTATTAAGTAGTAAGGAGTCTCCGCGCTAAGAAATATTTAAATTCTTTAGCGGGGATATATTATAAGAGACTAGCTTTATTTAAGCCTTATTTTATATTATTATCTTACTTACCCTTTTACGCTATTTATAATCCTCCGCTAAATTTCCTATACTACTTCCTAGCTTTATAGGCCGCTTATAAGCAAGATATTATATCTTACTTACTACCGCTATTATAGTTATCCCCCGCTTTTTATTATTAAGCTTTTTAACTTATTATACTTTTTATATAACGCTATTACTAATACCTTTTTACTAACTAACGCGCGTTTAACTACTAAAAAAGTATTAAGGTAAGGGTAAGCTATCTTATTAATATTATAAAGTATAATTAGTATTAAGGTATCGAATATTTCTATTCCCGCTTAAAGGTAAGTAATAAAGTCCTTAATAGCCTTAATACTTAACTCCTTACTTTTAAGGTTTTAAATATACTTAATAATCTTAAAGAACTTTTTTATAAAAAGGGCCTTAAAAGCGAGAATATAAAGCGCGTAATCGGTGCGGCTAATAAGGCGGATATCGAAGCCTAAGAATTTTATTACTTAGGTTAAAGTTAAGTCGCGTTTAAACTCTTCGTAGGCCTATAAGTAAAACTTAGTATAGTTTATAGCTAAGCGGAAACTCTTAATTATTAAAATCTCGTTATTAAAGTATAAGCCCGCGAAGCTAGGCCTATTAAGGATTATATTAGTTATTACTAGCGGCTTTTATAAAATTAAGCGGCGGAATATATCGCGAGGCTAGTTATTACTATCTCCTTTAATTTAAAAGGGACGGCGGATAAACTATAATAAAGCGCTTATATGCCTTTATATAGCCGGGCTAAGCATATTAGCGGGTAGAAAAAGCGTTTGCTAAGTAAGACTAAATAGGTCTTAAAGGCTTATAGCGGCTATAGGCTAAGAAAGAGATTTTATAACGCGGGCTAGACTATATATAAAGCAAGATAAGGTTTTAGCTATAGTAGTTTAAGACGCCGCTATAAACCCGGCTATAAACTAGTTAAGCTAAGCCTTAAGTATATAGTTAAGGATAATATAAACGTTGTTTTAGTCGTTTAGCTAAAGCGGGTTTCCGCTAGCTATAGTAGCTATTATAAATCTTAAGACTATAGCGAGGTTAGCTAACTTAAGGGCGTTAAGTATTAGCTAGTTATTTTATTAATAAAGATTTCTAGCTACGCCTTAAAAAATATATAGGTAGCGGGGGCTTTTAAATAGTAAGAGCTAAGTAAGAGGTATAGCTAAGTTACCGCAAAACTAGCTATTTAAACTACGCTATAATATAAGGCTAAGAGGTAAGTCGTTTAAGTTAAGTATTTAAAGAAAGTAGTATAGGCTATCTTTTATAGTACTATAGTTTAAGTTAAATCTATTAGCTTAAGCATAGCTATAAAAGGCGGTATAAGTATTACGGAATTTAAACAGCCACGCCCGGACTCTTTACTTTACTCTTAAAAAGCCTTATAAAACCCCGCGATAGGAACGCTTAAAGTATATACTATAAAGGCTCGCTTAAGGAAATATAACGAATATTACTTATCGGACCTTATTAAGGTTTCTAAGATATAACTATAGAGGGTTAGGAGCTTACTTAACTATAGTTTATAACTTCTTTAACTATAAAAGATACTATAAAAACTATTAAGCGGATTCTACCGGTATCTTTAAGGGATTTTTAAGGATTTCCGCGGGATATCCTAACTATAGTTCGACTTATTTTTAACTATAAAAGCACCCTAGAAAATATAAGATAAACTTTACCGCGATTTTTAAAGGATATTTAAGGATATTTAAGAGATTTCCTTAACTATAGTTTATAGTGTTTTTAACTAAGCTTATACTTAGTTAATTAAGCGATTTTATAAGGATATTTATAGTTTATTTACACACTATAAATAGTATAGTTAAAGATCCTTAAATTAGCTTAAAAAACTAAGTATAAAGTAGCTAGCTATACCTTTAAGAATAAATAAGCTTTTTACTATTTCTAAACCCTTATATACGTTTATATATAGTAATTAGTTTATTATATCGGCTTAACTAGCGGTAATTAGTTTATAGTACCGGCCTTAACTAGCGGTAATTAGTCCGTAGTACTAGCCTTAACTAGTAGTAATTAGTCCGCGCCTTATCCCTTTATCCTTATATCGTAAGGCGTAGTAAATAGTAGCAATTCCTACTTATTTAAACGGAAATCCCTTAAATATCCGCTAAGCTAAAAATAACTATATCGCACGATTAAGTGCTTATCTTATAAGAAGTTAAATACTAAACGATATTTTCTTTAATAAAAAGCTTTTATTAGCCTTTAAGTTTAACCTTAATAATAAGCACCTTTTCCTTAACGCGCTTATTATAAAACTTTAAGATAAGTAACTTATAAGAGCGGAAAAGGCCGCGGCCTACTAAGTATATTAGTTTAATAATCTCCCTTACCCTTTTTTAAGGTACTATACCGCGATAGCTTATTAAGCTAAATAAGATATAAACTAAGTCTCGCTTAGCTAAGCTAAGACTATTACCTTTTAAAAGGCAATCCGCTTTTAAAATACTAATAAAGGATAAACTATAAAACGATAAAACCTATATAACTAAGTAAACTAAATTTAATATTACTTTAATAGATTAATTATCCTTTAAATAAAAGAAGTAAGGATAAGCTAACCTTAAAACTATCCGGCTCCTTACTTACTAAATACCCTTTAGATTAAGCTTATAATAAAGTTACTCTTTCCTTAAGATAATAAGCTTAGCGGATATTTTTACCGCGTACTATTAATAAAGTTTAGCTTAAGGGCCTTAACTAAAAGTCCGCTTAAAAGGATACTTAGTAGTTTCTTAGTTTAGTATTACTATTTAGCCTCGTTCGCTATAGCCGCGCTAATTAAAGCATTTTCGGGACTCTCGATTAATAAAAACAAGCCTTTTACGCTAAGGGCCTTATAGCGTACTAAATTTTAAGACGCGTAGAAAACGGAAGGTTAAGCGCTTAGCGAGAGTATTAAAACTAAGCGATAAGGACGCGGTAAGCGATACTTTTAGCGGGCTAAACCTATTTATATTAAGCATATAAATATTAATATTAAGTATAGCCTTAAGCCCCTTAATAAGAATAGTAGTAATATTAAACGAATAATTTCTTAGTCTCTTTTAAGCACTAAAAAAAGAAGACGTACTTACTAAGCCTTAAGAGAAACCTTAATTATAAGCTAAGGATATAAAGAGATTTAACCTATTAAGACCTTTATAAGTATCTTTTAATAAAGTTTAAGAAGATAATAAGGCTAATACGTTTTAAAAAGTAAACCGTTTTATTAACTTTATTCGCTAAAACGCTAATAAAGGTAAGGCCTATATAAATAAATTAGCTATTTAATTACCCTCCTTTTTTTAAAGAAGTACGGTAAAATAGTATTTTAAAGACCTTTTAAAACTATAATAAGAAGAACTTAGTAAGCTTAGCGTTAAACTAAGCTAATAAATCTCCGCCTTATAAAAACGGTTTAGAATCCGCTTAAATATAGTAATATAAGCACTTAATAAAAAGCACTTTACTATTAAAGATATAATAATAAGATCTAACTTTAAGTCTTAAATATCGCGCTTATAATATAAAGCTAAGGCCGCGCTTTACTAGCTAAACTACTTAACTATAGTAATTTACTAAAAGCTAGAGGTTTACTTATAAGAATCCTTATAATGTTTAATAGGAAATAAGGATATTAATAAATAGATTAATAAATATAAGAAAATTCTTCTTTAGCTATAAGTTAAATATACTTAAGGATCTTAAAAGTACTTATTAGCGCGAAAGAAATAGGTCTAACTTATAAAAAGGCTAAGGCTAACTAGCTATACCCTATACGCACTTAAAGGATAGTTTAAGACGCCCCGGCTATTTATTAAGGGCTCGCTAAGGCCGAGGGTTATATTCTTAAACCGCTTAGTAAAGGCGGATATACTATAAGCCTTATAGCGCTCGCTAAGTTAAAGGAGAAATCCGCTTAAATAGCTAAGAACTTAAGCTAAGGTCCTCCGGCTTAAAAGAAAAAGGACCTTTTAAACTATAGGCTTATTAATACTAAAGCTAAAGTAAGTATACCTTGCGATTAAAAAAAGAACTATAGTAAAGACCGACGACTATTTAAGAGATAAAGAGTATAATATAGAAAGAGCTTAGTTAAATACCGATAAAAGCTTAAAGCAAACCGCAATTTATACTATAGCAAACTTAGTATAAAAGGCCGATAAAGTATATAGATTTTATAGCGAAGTATTCCCCTTAGAAAATAAGCTTTACTAATATATTAAAGATAAATACCCTTTTAACCTTAACTAAGACGTTATTATATAAAGACGTAGCTTAGTATAGTAAGTAGTTATTCGGAAGCTATAAAGCGTTTAGATAGTTAAGACTTCCCTTAATATTTAGCTATTAAACCTTAATAAGCCGTTACGATTTACTTATATACGCTTACTAATCTATAAAAAAGAAGGGCTTAGGATAAGTATTAAAGCTTATATAGATATTAAGGCGGACTAAAGCCTTATTTAAGCCGACTTAATAAAGACCTTTTAAGACGTAATTATAAACTCCTTTTAATAAATTCTTATTTAAGGAGTAAGAAAGATAGCTACTATTAAATAGGCAGAATTTACTATATATATACTAAGAAGGCTAAACGGTAGCTTTATAGTTATAAAGGTAAGAATCGGCGCTTAGATAGTAAAACGCTTAGCGGCTAATATATTACTTAGTTAAGACTTTTTAGTTCTTTATTAAGGGGACCTTATTAACTCCACGTTAGTCTTATAGATTAAGGCTTATAAAGGGATTAAAGCTAAAGTTAAGATAGTTTAGCTAAGACTAGCAATATATAGATAAGTAATTTACTTAGTTACTATAACGATTTTAGCTAGTTTTAGCTACGCCTTACTTATATAAGTCTAGAGGCCGCTATTAAGGCGTAATATAATATTTTTCCTTAATAACCTTAAGCTCGCTTAGATAATAATATAGGATTATAAGAGCTTTATAGCAATAAACTATTTTAAGGAACTACTAGTACTTTACTAAGGCTAAAAGGTAAGAATAATTACGGACCTTAATAAGCAGTTTTAGCTATATAAGAAGGTCGACGCTACTACTCCCTTAGCGGAAGCCTTTATAAAAAATCCGGATAGAATAAACCCCGCTAAGGACTTCCTATAAAAGGATCCTATAGTAAACTATAAACTTAAAATCTGCTAAACTAAGGACTTACCCAAACTTACTATTAATAAGGGCGTCCGGATCTATGCTAAAGACTTAAAATACGTATTAAAAGTCTAAGATATCCTTTAATCGTTTCCCTACCTTTAAAGGAATAAAGAAGTAGTATATATAGATAAATCTAAATATATACGCATTCTTTTAATAAAAGGATAGCAATATTAATAAGTCGTATTAAGATTATACCTATTAAGCGATAAAGATAAGAAGGTAGTAGATATAATATTTAGCTAGCTAACTATATAAGGCCGATTAAAATAAGTCTATAAGCTAACTTTATTCGTAGCGCTAGTATTTATAGTATAGAAAATAGTAAATAAAAAAGAAAAAGGATAAGTATTTATAGACTTATAGGGGATTAACGCTATTATTACTTTAAACGCTTACTTAATGCCCCTTTAAAGCGATATAATTAAACGCCTTTAAGGAAAGAAGTTTATTAATATAGTAAACGTATAATCGTTTTTCTATTAGTTTTTAGTTTACTAAGACTATTAAGAAAGGTTTATAATTATAAGCTATTATAAGCTAGAAAGATTATTAATAAGACTTATAAGCTTTAAGAACTCCTTAGTATACGTTTAAAGGTTTATTAATAACATCCTTTATAGATACTAAGAATATTTAGCGGCCTATATTAACGATATTATTATCTACTTTAATATAGCTAAAGAATACTTTTAATATTTAAAGGCTATATTCCGCGCCTTCTACGACTATAATATTACCTTATTTAAACTAAAGTCCTTTTTAGTATACTTATCTATATAGCTCTTTAGATTTAAGGTAGACGTTATCGGCTTAATAAATATAAATAAACGCGTATAAGCTTTAAGGGATATTATATTCTTAAAAAACCTTTAATAGCTTAAGAAATAGATCGGCCTTATTAAGTAGCTACGCTATATAGTCCCGTATTTCGCTAAAAAAGTTAACGTCTTATAAAAACGAAAGATAGAGCTACTTTAAGTAAGATAGGAAAAAGGAGTCCCTTTAAAGGGCTAAAGATAGGCTTAATACGCCGCGAAAGCTACTTTTTAGCCTACTCCGGAAAAAGAAGAGGCTTTCGCGATTTTAACTAAGAAACTTACTAAGCTTTAAACGATTTACTACTTTAACCCCACTTAATACCTATTTATCTAAATCGATATATCTTAAGAATATAAAGTAGCGGCTATAGCTTTTTACTTAAAAAAAGGTATAAAATAAGATAAAAAGACGCTACTAGCTTAAACTAAGGTTTAGCTTATCGTTTACTTAAGCCGCGCCCTTTAAAGCAAAGAACCTTAATACTAGCTTATAAAACTTAAAGTAGCCGGTTTAATATAAGCAGTATATAAGTTACGCACTATAGTACTATTTATAAAAACGCTATAGGTAGTTATCTTTACTAACTATATAAGCACTTATAGAATCGTATACTAAAAATCCATATTTTTTATTAGTATAAAATCTAATAATAAGCTAGTCCTTATATCTTAATACTTAAGCTTATTCCCGCTTAAGGTATACTATATCCTAAGTATTAAAAACGTTATACTAAACGCGCTCTTACGTTTACTATATTAAGATAATAAGCCGGTTTCCTTAAACTAAGAAAGGGAATTAAAACGTATTTAAGAAGATAAGATAATAGACTATATATTCCTTTACGCGGAAGCATTAATCGAATTACCGCTCCGCTAGAAAATAATTAATAGATATATAGAGGATATATAGTAAGTAAAAATTATAGCGTAGCTTAGTAATAAGGACGGGGTCCTTAAACTCTTATTCCTTTAGTTATAAGGGTTGCTATACTTTATAGAGAATAACGGACGCTAAAGACTATATATCTTTAAGACCTATACTAAGGAGATCGTTAAAGACGCTTACGCTAAATATTTTTATACCGGCCGTACCTATATATAGTAAGATCTATTTAAAAGCTTCTTAATCTTATAGCTTAGTAAATATATAGATAAGGTTATAGACGGCTATAATACTTACTACTATAACTAAACCGATTAAAGTAAGACGCTAAGGTAGCTTATCTTAATTTAAAGCCCGCCGGTTTTATACTATATAATAGCGATAGACTTTATTACCGGGCTCTTAGTAGTTTAAGCTAAATAATCCTTATAAAAAGATCTTATAAAGAACTTCTTTAATACCTTACTAACTATAACTAATAAATTCTTAAAAATATATCTCCTTATCCTAAGTAATAACTAGTTTAAAGTAAAAGACTAAGTATAAGCGTTATATACTAAACTACTCTACGTTAATTAAGGGATTTTAAAGAGGATAATCTTTAACTAAGATATAAAGTTTACCTTAGTATTTTAGCGGACCTTATAATAAGCCTTTAGATCGAAGCTTCTTATATCTACTGCTTAGTACCTTTAAACTAATAGCTTATTAAAAAGGCGAAACTAAACTATAGAAATCGCGCTACGATTCTTTACCGCTAATTTCTTAGACCTACGCTAAACTAATACGCTAATCGCCTTTTAGTTTAGCTTTAATAATTCCTTCTCCTTAGTAATTTACGCGGCCCTTAATAAGCTTATTATAAGGATAAAAATAAATAACGGCCTTTAGTTCTTTAGTAACTATTTATACTTATAAAACTAAGAGGTTTTATAAAAAGAAGCTAAGTTAGCTATCGCTTATATTTAGGCCGCTATAAAGGATAAATACGATAAGAAATACCGCCCGCTAAAATTTAAGCCCGGCGATTAAGTTTAGCTATAGCTTAGTAAAGGCTATTATATTATAGATAGTAAACTAGCGAAGCTTTAAAAAAAATATACCGGGCCGTTTAAGGTTATTACTAAAGTAAGATAGCTTATATACTAACTAGATATAAAAAAGTCCTTTAATATTTATCCGGTCGTTTTAATAGTATAACTATACTTAGCGGATAAGCTAGCTATATACTTTAGACTAATTTAAGATAAAGGGATACTTTACTTAAATAAGTAAGAAGTAAAATAAATCCTATAAAGCTATATAATAAAAAGAAGTAGCGGAAAGCTAAGGAAGGAGTTCTTTATAGCTTAAAAAGGCTAGCTAAGTAGCTATAACTTATAAGTAAACGAAAAAGCGGTCTTCTTATTAAATATTATAAAAGCCTTTAAAAAAGCATAAAAAGAGTTAGCTACTTAAGTAGTTTAGATAAAAGCATAATATATAGCCTTTATAACTTAATATAAAACTCTTTAACTAAGAGAATTAAGCGGTTAAGCCTAAAGATAAAACTTAAAAACTATTATAAGTTATAAGAAACCGTAACCTATTACGCTAAAGGTAATTAGTTATTTTAATAATAATATACCGCCGTTTACTTTAAGTAATAAGGCCTTTTTAGCCTTATAATATACTTATTTAAATTCTCTCCGCCGCTTACCCTCTTTCCCTTCCTTTTTTCCTTTTATAACTATATTTCCCTTTACCGCTAGCTATAGCCCGCCGTACCTCGCTTACCTCTATATATATAACCTTCTTTACCTTAAGCCTATAATTCTTATACTTTTATTTTAAGTCCTTTTATTATTTAACGTCTTTTATAGCTAAGACTAGCTATTCCGTAACTACTTCTTTAGCCTGCTTTTTTATAAGCTCTTACACTTTTAATATAAAGGATATAAGCAAGCGCTTAAGCTTTATAAAAATAAGGTAGCTATCCTATATAGCCTTAAGTCCCTTAGCAAGAGGTAAAACCTTTAAGTTTAAGCTTCCGCATAGACTTACGCCGCCTTACGTAGCCGCGCTTAAGCTAATAAATTCGACTTAGATTATAGTACTATAAAGGACGGCCTATACTACCCTCTTTAAATACTTAACTTAAACGACTTACCTCTTAGCCTTATGCTATAGCGTAGTTTAAACGGCCGGTTTCGCGGTAACTTAGCTATACTTCCTGCTTAGCTCTTACTATCTAAAAGCCCCCGCCGCTTATATATTTTTTAAGGCGTAGCCGGAAATCTTTATTAGTAGAATAACTAGCTAATACTTAATACCCTTAAGTTAGCTAACCTCGCTATAGTCTTAAGATTTATAGTAGCCGCTATAGCTAGCGGAAACCCGCTTTAGCTAAACGATTAAAATAACGTCCGCGCTATCTTTAACTATATATTTAAGGCCTAGCTTAATTAGTTTATAGCTAAGTTTATAGCGGCGTCTTAAGCTATTATAGCTAAAACCTTATCTTGCTTTATACGCGGTCTAGCTTATATTATAAAATCCCCTTCTTAGCTTATAGCCGCTATAAGCTTTAAGGACTTATTTAGTCCTACTTAGTAAACGCTCTTTCCGCTTATTACTACGCTTAGCTTAGTTATATAAAGGCGTATAAGCGCCTTACTATAGTCTATCCGCCGTTCCTCCTTAACCGGAGGAGATAGCGATAACTAGCCTTACGATATATTCCGCCGCTTAATCTTATAAAAGCCGCTAATAATAACTAATATAATCCTTAATATACTTAGCTTTATAGGCCTATACTCCGGCGATAAGATTATAATAATTAAGAGTTTCCGCTTAGCTATAAACTACGCTAAGTTCTACTTATAAGCCCGCGAAGAGTTTAAACGTAACTTAACTTTAACTTAAGCAATAAAATTCTTAGGCTTCGATATTTACTTTATTAGCTATACTAACTACGCGCTTTATATTTTTGCCTTTAAGGCCTTTTTTATAAAGAGGTTTTTTAAGACTATTAAGCATGTTTAAAACCTTAAAAGCGAGGAGTTAAGTATTAAAGCTATTAAAGACCTTATTACCCGCTTTTAAGCGGAAATATAGACGTTTAATACCTTAGTGCTAACTATACTTATTAATATTAGCGGGATAGCTTACCCTTACCTTAATACTTTCTTAGTAGCTAAACGCGCGTTAGTTAACGGAAAGGCGTAAGTAGTAGCGCCGCGTAAAAAGGATAATAAGTTAAAAAGCTTAGCGAGAAAAAGCAGGGGATAACTATAATAGTAGTAGTAAGTAGGATATAATATCTTACTTATAAGTAGCTTATAAGGCTAGTAAGTAGTATAAGAAATTTAGCGGAGGATTAAAAAACGGTATTAAAAAGTAAGTAAGATAATAATATAAAATAAGGCCTAAATAAAGCTAGTCTCTTATAACGTATTCCGCTAAGGAATTTAAGCATTCTTTAGCGCGGAGACTCCTTATTACCCGATAAGTGCCCGGACGCACGCCTTTAAGAAAGGTTAGAAAAATTTACTATAAGTTCTAGCTAAACGCGCTAATTGCCTTAATAAAAACGAAAATATATAACTAAATAGAAGGTAAGGATCTACAATAAAAGCCGCTTATTAGCTATCTTAAGGTACTTAGCTATAATTAGCTAAGCGGGCTAAAAAAACTATTAAAAGGATAAGGATAGCGTATTATTAATATAGCGCGAAGACGCTATTATAAAGCTATTACTTAAAGCCCCTTTTACTTTATTCTTACTTTAAACCGATAAGGACGTTAGCTTTTCTTTTTTACTTAAGGGGTTATTACGGAATCTAAATAGCTATGCTTAAACTCCTTACTTTACTTTTAAGGAGCCTTATAAAACCCTGAGATAAGAATGCTTAAAGCACGTACTATAAAGGCTTACTTAAGGAAATATAACGAACATTATTAATCGGACCCCGCTAAGGTTTTTAAGATATAACTATAGAGAGTTAAGAGCTTACTTAACTATAGTTTATAATATCTTTAACTATAAGAGATACTATAAAAACTATTAAGCGGAATCCGCCGGTATCTTTAAAGGATTTCTAAGGATTTCCGCGGGATATCCTAACTATAGTTTAACCTGTTTTTAACTATAAAAGCAC
This sequence comes from Ophiocordyceps robertsii, assembly GCA_027405785.1. NCBI lineage: Eukaryota > Fungi > Ascomycota > Sordariomycetes > Hypocreales > Ophiocordycipitaceae > Ophiocordyceps > Ophiocordyceps robertsii. The sequence continues at coordinate 14,372 of JAPEBW010002068.1, forward strand.
CCCGGAAGATATAGGATAAACCTTACCGCGATTTTTAAAGGATATTTAAGGATATTTAAGGGATTTCCTAAACTATAGTTTATAGTATTTCTAACCGGGCTTATACTTAGTTTATTAGGCGATTTTATAAGGATATCTACGGTTTATCTATATACTACGGATAGTATAGTTAAAGATCCTTAAAATTAGCTTAAAAAACTAAGTATAAAGTAGCTAGCTATGCTTTTAAGAATAGATAAGCCTTTTTACTATTTCTAAACCCCTATATATATTTATATACGGTAATTAGTCTGTTATACCGGCCCGACCGGCGGTAATTAGTTTATAGTACCGGCCTTAACCGGCGGTAATTAGTTCGTAGTACTAGCCCCGACTAGCGGTAATTAGTCCGCGCCTTATCCCCTTATCCTTATGCTATAAGGCGTAGTAGTAGGTTTATATAAAAGCTTAAACTTAAAGGTTCTAACTTTTATTAAGGGACTTAAAGCTATAAAAAATAGCCGCTTTATTTTTATAAAGCTTAAGCGCTTACTTATATCTTTTATATTAAAGGTATAAAGGCTTATAATAGACTTCTAAGTTCGATTATTTCGGATAAGGATTAGAAATTTATTTCGAATTTCTAGCAAGGTTTAACGCAAGCCTTAAGTATAAAGTATAAATTATCTACTACGTTTTACCTTATTATAGACGGAATAATAAAACGGTTAAATTAAACGCTTAAGCAATATCTTAAAAGCTATATAAATTATTAGTAGGATAATTAGCTTTCTAAATTGTATATACTATAATTAGCGTATAATACCTCTTATTTAAAGCGTATTAAGAATACTTTAGTATTCGCGAATTATAGCTTTACCCTTAAAGCATATAAGTCTTCTTTATTTAAAGAAGTTATAGCAGAAAAAGCTATATTAAACTCCGAGCAGTTAATTAGCTTATACGGATTTATAAAATCAGAATTCGAATATATTGCTAAGAAGATATTATATTATTTTAATAAGAGATAGTCTTTTAAACCTACTTTATCTAAAGGCAATAAAGTATATCTTTTAACAAGGAATCTTAAAACTAATAGACTTAATAAGTCTTTAGATTATAAGACGATAAGACCTTTTAAAGTTATAGACAAAATAGGAATAGTTAATTATAAGTTAGAACTTCTAACTAGTTTACTTATATACCCTATTTTTTATATATTTTTACTAAAGCCGACTTTACGAGAAGCTAAGGTAGTAAGAGAGCTAGACTTAAAAAA
>JAPEBW010002069.1:0-15627 GCA_027405785.1 Ophiocordyceps robertsii
CTCCGGTCTTTCATGTATGTAAGGCAAGGCAAGACAGGTATGGATGGTCTTCGAACTTTCCCACTCCACTTCAGCGTCCTCTCATCATTATTGCATAGGGCCCGAGGCACCAATGAGAGACGCTCGTCGTCGTCCGCCCGCTCCTCTCCCGCTACATCCCTAACCCATCTTCAGCTCTCGTCTGCTGTGCCTATGCCTGAGCTTCATTTCTTGTCCTATTAACCTCGTCTGCCGAACTACCTAGCCAACCTCGGATCTATGCCGATACACACGTTGTTGGCGCATGCTATCTGTATCGCCCGCTCCTCCACCGCGCGCTCCGCCTGCTTCATCACTACTTGACGCAGCCATCCCGCCGCTCTCGTTGTCGCCTCCTCCGCTTCCACTTCTCCGTTCCATCTCCCATTTCTCTGCCGCTCGCCCCCTTTAGCCCTTCCTCCTCACCCCAGACCAGACTCTCCCCGGCGTTGGCGAAACCCAACGCCGCTTCATCCACGTCGTCGACCCGGAAACAGGCACGGGCTCCGGCCGGGGCTCACCCGTTGTACCGGCCCAAGGGGCACAGCAGTCTCAACCCGGTGCGACCCTTGGATTCGGCACCAGCAGTCGACCGCCTTGCCACCACTGCAACATTGGAGGCACACCTCACCGCCTGGGCAACCTTCAGTGCAACTACGCCCTCTTGCTGGCGACTCGCCTTGCCGCGCCGGCTTTCCCTAGCTCCCCCCCCCCCCCCCCCCTCCCCCCTTCTCGCTGCCTCTGGATATTTCGTCTCGTCGTGGATGCTCGTCGCTCTTTTTTCCCAAGTTGATTCCGCAATCTTTGTAGCTCGGGTTCCATCAGGCTGCGCTTGCTCTGCTGCCCCGACGCTCACTCCGCCGCCCCATCACCGGTCCTCGCTCACTTCGTCCGACGCATGGTCGCCACCTAATCACGTCCTTGGGCTCATCACGGCTGCGAGAGGGAAACGTGGCGCGTGCCCCTGAAGAGGCCAGTTGCTCTTTGGAGGGTTCCGAAACGTCTAGGGAGACCGCAATCTCTGCGGCGCCATCCTGCCTGTTGGCACCATGTTCCGTCAAAGGTAAAAGCAACACCAACACCATACCCGTCTTGTTTATTCATGTCCCGGATCCCTATCTGCCTGCCTTGTCTCCCCTGGGCCCGTCTCCTCGAGCATCGTCGCCGTTGAACCTGGCCTGGGATATCTCGTTGACTGAATCGCTTCTCTTGCAGGACAAGCTCGCAAAAACCCGGCGACGATTTGCTGGCCAATTTTCGGCAGCAATTCCCAGAGATTGTGGCCGTAAGCACAGAGTCGTCTGCTCCGGCGATCTGCCAAGCCACCTCGGCGAACAACCCAACCACACACCATGCGGCCTCAAGGGACTGGTAAGCTTCGCTACCGAATGCGTCGACGCTCAGCTCTAGGCGTGGATACTGACTTGAAGGCCACTGCAGCGGCTCGAATACCGATCATGAGCCATTCCGAGATCAAGACCCAACCCCCCGTGCCTCCCACGAACCGTGGAGGTTCACCCCCTCGCTTCTTGATCCCAACTCCTACAACTTCAGCGCGTTTGGTAGCACGGGCCCTGGGTATTACACGCCCACGCCGGGAGGCGCCAACACGCTGTTCCAGTCGCAAGCCGGCAATTTGCACACTCCAGATGTCCCCATGGTGCCTGGCTTGGGGACGCCTCTGTCCATGCCGACCTCTGGCGATGCTATCCACTCCGGCTCGACCGTGGTGGACATGACGAGCTTCCAGACCCTACAGCCACATCAGTTTCACCATTACAACCCCTTTGTTCAGGCGCAGCAATCTCAACAGAGCTTTGCCCCCTCTTCCTTTCTTCATCGCGATACTGGATACGAGACGATGGAGCACGATGGCTCGCCGATGGACTCGGACCCTTCTGACGAGAGGATGCCGTCGTTGGCAACCACTTTGCACTCGCAGGACCTCGCAGGGATGCACATGGGCCATCCCCTCCCCGCCTCTGCAGAGAAATTCCGCTTTCACTCTGCCTTGAACGCGCCGACTGCCATGATCAGGCACGCAGACGAGATCCCGGTGACGTATCTGAACAAGGGGCAGGCTTACTCACTGTCCATCTCAGACACGAACGGAACGATCCCTATCCAACCCGGGGCCAAGTACCGAACATTTGTACGGATTTCGTTCGAGGACGAGGAGCAGCGCCAGAAGCCCGGGGTCTGCTGGAGTCTGTGGAAGGAAGGCAGAGGCACAAACGAAGCCCATCAAAGAGGGGGGAAACTGCAGGCCGTCGAGTTCGTCGAAGCTGGCCACCCAACTGAGGTCGACGACAAGAGAACGCGCGTCGAGCTCGAGACGTCCTCATTTGACGGCTTCTCCGTGGTCTGGGCCCTCGGAACCAACGGTGCCCCCGAAGTCAACATTGCCGTCAGGTTCAACTTCCTCTCTACAGACTTTAGCCACTCGAAAGGCGTCAAAGGAATCCCCGTGAGGCTCTGTGCCAAGACTAGCCTCGTTTCCGCAGACACGTCGCACCCTGCCGCCGAGACAACGCCCGAGATATGCTTCTGCAAGGTCAAGCTCTTTAGAGACCACGGCGCCGAGCGCAAGTTGTCCAATGACGTGGCTCATGTCAAGAAGTCGATTGACAAGCTGAAGCAACAGCTCGCCCAGATCGAGAGCGGCATCAAAGACTTTGGCAAAAGGAAGCGACACAGTGGCGTCTCCAAGGCGGCGGACCCGCAACGCCCTGGCAAAGTTCCCAAGCACAAGAGGACCTGGTCAATGTCGTCGGCAAGCTCGGCCGGAGGCGGAGGCGCCCGCATGACCATGGAAGAAGACTTACACTTCAAGCTACAGACGCTCCAGGACATGTTTACCAGCACACGCCCAGTCAGCGTGCTTTACTTGCGAGGCGAAGAGCCAGACGACCCGGACCTTCACCCCGTCTCGCTTCCGGGAGACATGTCACCGCCGACAAAGAACGCTGGTGATGGTTTGCGTGACGGGTCCAACTGGCAAGCCCGCAGTGCGCACAGCTCCGCCACGGGTTCCATGGTTTCACCCTCGCCTAGCTCCCTCTCACTGGCATCCCAGACGTCTGCGATTGGTTCCGGAGGAGGCGCTTGGAAGAACATGGACTCGAGAGCGTCTGGCGATGTTTCTCGCAGGGGGTCGGAACGGCCCACGCGAATTTCGAGGACAGACGAGGAAGGGGCTCTTAGCGGGTGGATCGAGGCCCTCGGCGTCGACACATCCTACCGACCACCCCCCGAAAGAACCGAAAAGCCGGTGGCGTGCCTCTACGTCCTATATCGAGCCAAGGAAGAGCCGGAGAATCAGTCGTATCACCGAGCAATCTACCTTACGAAACGGACGCTCGAGGAGTTCAATGGACGCATTGCGAACAAGTGGGGTCTTGACGCATCAAGAATTCAACGGACGATTCAGGTGGTCCGAGGAGGCCTGGAGGTTGAAATGGACGACGACTTTGTTCGCGAGCTGAAGGAGGGACAGGACATGAGGCTCGAGGTCGAGGAGATTACTCGGCAAGAGCATGCGCCAGAGCGCAGATGGGGCATGTCAGCGGACGGATCGGAAGACGAGGGCAAGACAAAGCCACTGGGCACCAAGGGGCTCGTCCTCCGGCTCATGACTTGAGTGCCTCTCAGGACATGGTTATCCTGTCGATGAAGATAGACGTGTGACGAAGGCTGTGCAGCGTGGCAGGGTTGATTGAGGGCACATTTGATGGTTGTGTCTACGACATTTACGCACGAAGACAGATACCCCGGCGTTGGGGATTGAAGGATTTCTCTACTTTGTTTGATTCATCAATCTTAAGATACCATTGGCAGTGGCTTGGAGGCTCTTTGGTTTACACGACGAGCCACAGGGGGGGAAATAGGATGCATGAAACAAGAAAGGCGGGTTTTTTTTGGCCCCCCTTGGCGTTTGAAGACTTGTGTCCCCTCTTTTCTCGTTTCTTGAACTGTGTTATCCGTACCGTAGCCTTGTCGTATTGCACTTTACTCGTGAGACGGACGGGTGGTGGGAGATTGCCGAGGTGCAAGCATGCAGCATCGAAATCCTTGTCGGGTGTGCTCAATGGGGAGATGCAGACTAATGCGAGGCACGAGTTATCGTGGACCAGCATTGATGAGTCGGGCTTTAACAACGGATGCTGGGCGCCGAGCAGCGGGCAGCTGAGGGATGCTTGGCAGCGGATTGCACCATAGGCCCGATGTGGATGGAGGGCTTGGCTCTCTGTCTGGACTCTGCACTGTTACATACAGAGTACAGTACAGAGTACAGAAGAGTAGGTACTGTAGGTTGACGCGACGGTGGTCGTACTTGGGTTGGGCCCTGTGAGACGGGAGACGCATGCACAGGGGCGAGGTGGCGGGTCTGCCTCCTGTTTCTTTTGCATCTTTATTTAGGTACGAAGAAACATGCAGAGTGCTGTATGTACACACATACGGCGGTTGGTTGTGTACGGTATTCATACTGTACCTACAGAAGACCGGGGGCATAGGAGCAAGAGCTCCGCAGCCGTCGGGCCCGAGGGCGTTTTGCCCGGTCAATGGGGGGGGCCTGAGCTTTTGGGTGTGGCCGCCTTTTTAGTGGAGATGCTGCCGATGAGCAGGTACCTTAGGTACACGCCTGGCAAGTACCTGGGCAACTTGACCTGCCAGGCAACAGGGGGGTGGCCCCCGCGGCGGCCTAATCTGGGCAGGGGGGTTACGGACCGGGTCTGATGCGGTGTAAAGTACTGTACCTAGGTACCTAGATACCGGTACCTTAGCTACTAGATAGCATCATGTCTGTCATTGTACTTCTTGCAACCTACCGAAGTACATACCTACTACCGGGCCTCGGCCTCAATAGATCAATAGAAGAGAGGCAAGAGGGCATGAAGGTTGGAAGAAGCCAGGCTGTCCCCCCAGGTGTGCCTTTAAGTAGGCGTGTGGGCTGTGTGGAAAATATACCAAAAAACCAGTCACCTCTGCCAAAAGAGGCACCTCCTTTAGAGATGACTGGTATTCTGGTATATTTTCCACAGGCTGCTGACGAACAAGGTGGAGGTAGCTGGCCCCTCGGTAGACAAATAGACCCTTGTTCGTCGTTTTCCTCATGCACAACATATGTACCTTAGGCCCTGATCCACAACGTCTTAAAAAAATCAATGCAGACATGCCCCTCGGATAAAAGAGTAACTACACCCCAATTAGTAGCGTTTTTCGGTGTAAATTAAAGAATCCGAGCTCCTCCTTCTATAGCTACATATCCCCCCCTATTCACGATATACCGAGCTAGTAAGGGCCGCTTATATGCCTATAATAGGCAAAGATGCTTAAGAAAAGGTCGAATTCTACTATAGGCTGCCTTAAATAATTCTAGGCGGTGCGCCGGCTGGAATTATTTAAGGCAGCCTATGTCGTTGTTCTTAGGGCGCTCGTAAGGCCTTTTTAAGGCGCCTAAGAGTAGTATCACGATAGCTTCTTCGCTCCTTATAGAGGATAACGCTAACGACCTAAGGTAAGCTGACTTTAGTATGCGCCTTTATAGCTAGTATAGCTAGTAGGCCTTTATAGCTAGTGTAGCTAGTGGGCCTTTGTAGCTGGTGGCCTGCTACGGAAAAACAGTGCGATAATACCGCACTGCTAAAAGGTCTCGCCCCGGCCCTAGTTAGGGGTCGGGACGCTAATTATCGTCTATATGCTTACATCTCACATACCGACATACGAGTGGCCGGAGCGCTTACATCTCACGTTCCGTAACATGGCCTTATTGAAGATATTGGGGGTGAAAATGAGGCTATCACCGATATGCAGCCGACAAGGATATAAGATAGTATAAGAGTAGCCCCGCACTAAATTTCGGTAGAGCATGTCTCTTGTCATGTCTGCCTTATTTTCTTTGAGACGTTGTGGATCAGGGCCTTAGTGTACTCTGTACGGATACTGTATCTGTATCTGTACTCTGTACTGTAGGTACATGCACACTTTCTCCTGCATATAAATAGCTGAGACATGTCTTGACTGCGTGCTCTGGTTGGCGAGCTTGACGAAGTTGAGCAGGTCAAATCTCTTGAATGCCGAGCATATCGAGAGAGTAGGAAAAAAGGCCGATAGTATCCGTACAAAGCAGAGGAAGAAGAGCGCTGGCCCGCAGCTAGGTACCGCTCCATCCATGAGGGAGGAGCACTAGGACGGCGGAGAAGCGTGTTTCGAAACGGCCAAGTTTTTTCCTTTGCCTGGGAGATTGGAGGGAGGTTGGACAAACGCGTGGCAACAAGGAGCAACGTGGGTGACCCTGGGCCGGTCACCTGGTTAATAATACCCTCAATACGGATACAGAGTACTTAGTACTATGCTAGGGATGGGGCTACGGCAGCTAAACTGAGTGCATACTGTTACTGCCCCAAGCTTTTGTGCCCAATCAACAGGCCCGACAAACCGACGGTTCGGGTTGGCCAGGAGCGAGCCAATGGCAGGCCGACACTCATTTGCCACCGCTGCGGCATCGAAAATATTGGTTGGGCCGTGGTAGGCAAGAAGAGAGATGCTGCGCCACACGGTCCGTCCCGCACTGTACGCGGGGTGTTTTGCCTTGGGCATTGCCGAGTCCGGACCGGTGTGGCGAGTGCTTGCTGTGGCGCTGTGGCGCTGTGGCGCAGCTACGCTGAGCGACAAGTTGGGCAGCTGCAGCTAGTGGGTGGCCGGACCGGACCCATCCTCCAGCTACCGACGCCGGTCCCTTCCCCTTGAGCCAGGGATACTTTATACGGAGTACAAAGGGAAAGAACGGGCCAGCACTAACACAGATTGGATGGAGCCCCGGAGGCTTGGACCGAATCGGCCCAAGTTGGTCCGTTGGGGCTGAGCTGAGCCGCGCGACTCGACCGAGGAGGAAGCGCTTGTCATAACCACGCATCGAAGGTGAGAACAACAACAAAGGCGAAGGTTTCATGATCCTTGCCGTAAGCTGTCGATCCCGCCGTCCACGTTGCTTGCCGAGTGGATGATCCCCCGCCAGTTTCCCGCCGGACCAATCTGGAACGCTTGAGGTTTCGCCGTCGCTTGTTTCTTGGACGCGGGCCATTTAGAACAAAAACTCATGACAGCGGGACGGGCAATCCGATCATCTCGGGTCACTGGCCAATAACGGAGAAGCAGATAACAATAAGAAAGGATTCGAAAAGTATTGCGCCAAGGAGAATTCTCCGTCGGTCTGCCCCCTCTGTGGGACCCCGTATTTCGGACCTCAGCTGGTCCGGGGCTGTTTCGCATGTGCTCATTGTGGCGAATCTACTCCTAGAAGCGACTTGAGAGGGGCCCAAGAGCAAGGGGACCCGAGGCTCTCGAAAAAGTTGCTGCGGGAATCGGTTCCTGCGTCGATCAATCAAAGTTGACCTATAGGTAGTAGGACCGTACTTTGCTCTGATGTGCCGTCTTGTGTGCAAGTGGCTGGCTTGTGGCTTGTCTCACATGCTGCCATATCACTCAATGCTGTCTCATTGCTTCCCTTGGGGCGCCTCGTCAAGATCGGTTCGCCCGCCTTTGCTGCCGGCAAGCGCGGCATCAGAAGGGCGTGTCAGGACACAACCACTTAGATGGAGGTTTGAGGTGACACTGAAGACGGCTGCTGCTGGAGCCGAAGCCTCCTTGCCGCCCCGATAGGCACATGACGCAGCATGCAGCTCCCAGGCATTAGAGGCGCTGTTGCTGGCTTGGGGCCTTTCTGTAGCCGTCGTTGAGAACAAGACTTAAAAGGGGCTGCTCCTATTCTCCCCAGCACTGTAACCACCAAGCCAAGGGATTGCCGTGGCCCTGAACGAAGCCGGAACATGATGGTGTCGACCTTGAACGCCCGGAACGTTGGGTTCGCGTGCGCGGCGAGCGGACCTGCCTGCATCATCACCGCCATCGTCAGCCTGTTGGCGGGCGGCCTCTTGCCCCCGATGCCGCCCAGCTGGGACGCCGAGCGCACCGTCCATCACTATCGGGATCACCACCGGGGCATCCAGGCCATGACGTCGATTCTCATGCTGAGCAGTGCCCTTTACCTTGCCCTGACGGCGGCCATCTCGGCCGAGATGCGACACATCCCCAACATGCACCGCGCGGCCCCGGCCCTCCAGCACATCTCGGGCGTCTGCATAAGCTTGCCAATCCTCATGGCGGCCTCGATGCTAGCCACGGCCAAATTTCGCCTCGACCGCCCCGTTGAGATTACGCAGGCCCTCAATGACCTTTTTGGCTCTCGATTATGATGCCCTCGCCACTTGTGATGACGCAGGCCGTCACCTTCCTCTACGCCGCTGCCATCGACACACGGCCCAAGCCGCTCTTCCCCAGGTGGTCCATTGTCACAAACGCCCTCGTAGACATCTTCTGCATCCTTGCTCTCATTATACACTGCTTCAAAACAGGGCCGTTGGCGTGGGACGGCATCGTAAACTTTTGGCTGGCCTTCTCCCTCTTCCTCTTTCAGATGGCCGCTGACTCGGTGTTTGTTGCCCGCGCCGTGTCCGCCAAGGCGGAATCGAGCGACGCGGACATGGGTGGCTGCGGCAGGGATGCCAACCGGAACCCAAACGGACTGTCCACGAGCCCCCTCGTTCTTCCGAGCTGATATTCGGTTCAGCGGAAGCCCTGCCGCTCCACACGCTGCTTACCGGGTGATGGAAGGGTCATTGTCGGACAGTGTGCCGGAAGCTGATGCACGGCTGGGTGAACCGATGCTCGGCCCTGGGCGAATTGCACGCGGTGTTGAAGGTACGAAATCGACTGGGCGGATGAGGCCGGAGGCCTGCCTGGTGACTCTGGGACGGTTGATGTGGTTCTATTGCAAATAAAGAGCACCATCTGGAGCTGCCCATTCGTACAAGGATTGCTCAAGCATAAACACACATGGGGATACATGTTTCTTGCCACGCGTATACCGCCCGTCACAAATGCCGCCCCAGAAAGAACCAGCATCGCTTTCTAAACAGCAGGCCGTGGGTCAAGACCCTCCAACATGAAAGGAAACAGGCCAAGACACCGGCGAGGAGGGGTATCAGCTGAGCAACGGAGCCGATCTGTTGGACGCCGACGCCCTGGATGTTGTTGGCACGAATGAGGTACTCGACGGTGGCAATGGAGAGCCCGATGAGGCCCATGGACAGGAGCATCAGGACGATCTCGACCTGGGGCCGGCGACGCGCGGGACGGGTGAAGCCGGCGCGAAGGCCGTTGCGGAAGCGGCGCTGGCTGGAGTAGAGGCTGAAGGCGACGAGGGCAATGCAGACGACGAAGCCGGCGACGGAAATGGCCTTGCCGAGGGACCTGAACCAGCCGTCGATGTACGAGGGGCCGAAGAAGGCGACGACGGCGTCGTCGCAGCCCGGGCGTAGCATGAGCGGCAGGCCGACGAACCAGAACCAGATGCCGTAGGCCGACAGGGCAACGTAGAAGAGGACGCGCAGGAAGCCGGAGGCGTAGCCGAAATGGACGACGCCGTCGCCCGTGACGCTCGAGAGGGAGCCGCAGAGGAGGATCTGGGTGATGAGGGCGCCGACAGCGCTGGCGCGGCGGCTCGACTCGGTGCAGAGGCCGAGGAACATGGCTGACTGGACCACGAGGTTGAGAAGCCGCAGGGCGCCCTCGTCGGCCGGGTGAAAGACGGTGGTGGTCAGCGTGGCCGCCCACTGCGAGTAGAGGCCGATGCGGACGCCGAGGCCGTAGAGGTCCGAGTTGCCCGCGAGGGGGGGACAGCTCGGGGAGGGCGAGGCCATGACGGGGTCCTTGTCATGTGCTTGCGGCCAACGACGATTCCCGGTCTGCTGCAACGGGGCCTCGCCGGGAAACGGGCCGTTTGATATGGTCGATTACACGGCTCTCTTCCGGTCTGTCGGCGGGTTCCTTTCTCCGGGAGCGGCTCCGGAGTCGGCGCCGAAGCAAAGTGGAGAACGAGGCGCCCGAGGGTCGACACTAGCAGAAATAAGGTTGCGGGTGCTGCCGCTTTCTGGGGAACCCGGGGAACATGACGGCCCGGCGGGCTCGGGAAGGGGGGACGATCGCCATGTTTATACTTGGAAGCCTTCCCTGCACGGCGAGGCTGCTTGCAGACGTGTCCCCCCAACATACATAGGGCCCCGTGCCTGCTCGGTACACTGTACATACATACCTTGTCCTCCCCAAGACTCAGTCAGCCCGCCTGGCCGGGCGGCCTGGGCGGCGGGGGGACAGCAAACCGCATGCAATAATACAAGCCACGGCTATAGCAGCGGTACTTGGCTGTGGCGGGCGGGCAGGCCGGCCCGATGATGATCGGACCAGGGTTTGCTTTTTCCAGCTCATCTCCGTAGCCCCGGCCAATGGGGCGGCGCCGCGCGTGGCCAGCCGACTGATTCCTCTGCCTAGGCTGATTCGAGCCTCCTCCATGTGTGTGTCTCTCTGCACGGGGGCGGGAGCCAGCCCCTCTCCTCTCAACTGGGAAGTACACGATACTCGGGAGGGAGAAATACGAGGTTTGCCTACAGGCAGCCTCGACGAGGCTTGCTGATATTGGAAGCCACACCTGCCAAGCACTGGGGGCCTCCGGTTCAGCCTCAAGAGGGTCCATCCATCTGACCAGACGCCCGGTCCCAGAGTCGAGAGGCCGTCGACGCTTAGGGCCCTTGCGGAATAGATAACAGTCCGTCCATCCCGCACGGCGTCTCTTCGCCATCCTGCTCTCCCGCTTCCCCTCGTGCGATGCTTTGCGGACAACACCAAGACCCTCGGCCCATCTGATCCTCCTCCAGCCTCCCTCCCCCCACACCCACGAGACTCCGGCCATGTCGGCCGTGGCCGGCCTGGTGGCGCGAGCCTCGTGTCCCATCGCGGGCAACAGCGACCTCTACGGGCTGGGGATCCGCATCGGCCTCTACATCCAGATGGTGACGGTGCAGCTGTCGGGCCTGCAGAGCGTCTACTTCCGCGTCGAGGACCACATCGGCCAGGGCACCATTGTCTTTGTGCTGTCGACGCTCATTGTTCTCGCCCGCCTCGTCACCGCCAGCATCGCCAGCGCCACGGGCAACGGCACCGACCCGCCCATCGAGGCCGTCGAGGTCTTCCCCGTGATGACGCTGCTGCTCATCCAGGTCAGCGTCTGCCGCGTCTCGGGCCGCAGCAAGATGACCCTGTTCATCTGGACGGTCGAGCTTGTCGGCCTGGCGGTCCTGTACAACTACTTTTGGTGGAGGGGCATGGATCTGCTGCCGCGGTCGTGCCCGGACGACGCGGCCTTTTTCTTCACAAGGGTTAGCCTATGGGGCTGGTTCAGGAGCCTGAACAAGGCCTCGGCCGTCATCATCGCCATAGGCGCCGGAGTCATTGCCGTCTTGTACTTTGGAGGTGAGCTGCCGTCTCTCACGGCCCCTTTCCGGAAGCAACGTGCTGAGTTGCTCTGCTCTGGTGCCCAGGACTCGTAGTCGTCATCGTCAGCCGGCTGCTGGTGCGAGCACGGAACGGCGAGGTGCCGGAAGCCAAGGTCGACCTCGATGAGGCCAGGGAACGCAACCGGGCGCTGCAGACGGTCGACCTGCTCGCCAACGTGGGGGCCATTGCCTACGTCGAGGTGTCGCTCAGGTGGAACGGCATCACGGGGGTGCACTCGCTCGACAGCCCCGGGCAGTTTATGCCCTTCTTCATCGCCCTCGGCCAGCTGCTGAGCGTCTTTTACACGGCCACCAAGGCCATGCTCCATCTGTACGCCAACGAGAGCGCGCAGGACCAAGTAGACGGTGAGCCTCCCTTGTGCAACGTCGCCCATGGTCGAGCTAAGGGTGCCATCCTCGTTCCACTCTCTCTCTTGCAGACTCTATGCTCGAGTGCCACCACGACGGCAAGAGCCGGTACGGCAGGGAAGACGAAATTGCGCTGTGAGGGTGCTTGGCGAAGTGGCGTGCGTGTATGATGTGTATACCTCGAATACGAGCATGGCGGATATTCACATGGGGTGAGATGGGGACAAACCCTGGTCTCCCTCCCGAGCTCGGCATGTTTGCGGAATGCAGACTACAAGAGCAAAGAAAGACGTTTGAATGGTTTCTAGAGACGTACATGGCATGCCGAGTAATGATGAAGATGTTCTCAATGGAGTAAGAGGACCCTTTCTTGACCTCGCGTCTGGACCCGGCGTATGCAGGCGTCGATGGACTCGACGCAGCCGTGTGTAGCAGCAACGGCGGTGGAACGGTTGCGTCTGCCGGTCAGCGACCAAAAGGTCGACGGCGATTCGCCCGATGCTTGCTGCAGCCTGCAGGGCAGATCCCATGTTCGCCCGGGCCAAGACGGAGAGGGGGAAGTGGCAGGGGTTCAGGGTTCATATAGATGGGGAAAAGACGCTGTCTGGACGAGGCACAACAAACAGCCATGGCAAAGACGTCGACGACGATGACGACAATGACCAAGCCCCTGCTCGCCGTGCTTGCCGTCGGCGCATGCGTCGGCCGCATGCTCGTCGAGTGCAGCAGCGCTTACCCTCGGCCGCAGCATGCCGCGGCCATGGACAACCTCATCACCTTTGGCGACAGCTTCACCGACGAGGGCCGCGCCAACTACTTCGTCCGCCACCGCGCGCCCCCGCCCACGGGCTCGGTGCTGCCGGCCAGCAACGCCACCTTCAGCGGCGGCTACTCCTGGAGCCGGTTCGTGGCCCGGCGCACCGGCGCCGCCTCGTACAACTACGCCGTCAGCGGTGCCATGTGCTCCGACGCCATCGGCGGGCGCATCCCTTCGGTCCTCGACTACGAGGTGCCGGCCTTTGAGGCCGACGTCGCCCACGCCGCGCGCCGCGACCGCCCGGGCCACGGCGCCGGCTCCACGCGCCTGTTCCCGGACCGACGCCGGCGCCGGCCCGACAACTCCGTCTACGCCATCTGGATCGGCACCAACGACCTCGGCATCTCCGGCTTCCTCGCGTCGGCCCAGCGCCCCGGCCAGACCCTCGCCTCGTTTGCCGACTGCGTGTGGACCGTCCTGGACCGCCTCCACCGCGCCGGCGGCCGCCGCTTCGTCCTCGTCAACCAGCTGCCTCTCGAGCTGGCGCCCATGTACGCCCGGCCCGGCGTCTTCGGCTCCGGCAACGCGCGCTTCGTCGCCCACCCGCCCGCCTACAACGTGACCGACTTTGCCGACAAGCTGCGCCAGTACACGACGGCCGTCAACGCACTGTACGACTACGGCGCGCCCGTGAACCTGCGCGTGCGCTCGCGATGGCCCGGCGCCACCCTTTCGCTCCTCGACGCCCACGCCATCCTTGCCGACGTCAGCGCAGACCCGGCCCGCTACTTCGACGCCCCGGCCAACGCCACCGCGCCGTTCAAGCGCTGCACGCCGGCCTGTGCCGACGCGCCCGAGCCGCTGTCCAGCTTCATGTGGTGCGTCGATGCTGTCTTGTGCCGGACCGCAGCCGTCGTCGTCTTGGTTACTGACTGAGTGAGCCAGGTTCGACGAGCTGCATCCGTCTGAAAGAATGCACGAGATTTTCGCCAAGCACTTTATCGACCTTGTTGTCCACGGCCACTCCAAGTACGGGACAACTTATCACGGCTGACCTCCCCCCAGACCGCCGGCGTAAAGTCGCATGGCTCCTATGCCCTGATGCCCGTCTAGTCGGCGGGCATGCTGCAAAAAGTCCTGATTTACAACGACGTCGACGAAGAGAGGAAACTCTCCCAAGACCCTATTGACGCTATAATATAATTATACTGAGATTCTCAAACGGACCCGATGGAGCTTGTTGCGACGAATATATACAAAAATAATTTCTTCGAAATTCATTAACAGCCCCAGTAGCTCACCGGTAGAGCGCGTCACTAGTACATTCCTGATTCGGCGGGAGCTACGTAATGACGAGGCAGCTAGTTCGACTCTGGTCTGGGGCAGGGGCAACAGTGCATACACGATGTATTTTTGCCCTTGCACGGGAAAGTAGGAATTATTTTTGAGTATTACTATTCGTACACACGCATATTGCTATTCGTACACACGCCCCATTTTTAAGATACGTACCAACGCCAGCCCGCCCCACCTACTTGTAGTGCCCGCGCCTAGTAAGTACCCGTATCTTCTAAATGCCCGCTATTGCAAACGAGAGGAGTGTAAACGCCAGGGCCCCACACCTATTTCACTGCGAGAGCCCTAGGCATAGCCCTAGCCCTTATTTATAGGGGTTAGCTATATATATATAAGGGCACCCCTTCGCATATATATTCCTTCCTAGCTAGCTAGATACTATTATTATTTTTTAGAGCTCCCTTTTTTATAGGTTATAGCCCTCGCGCGCTGCGAAATTGCTACCTTAACCTCTTTACCTTAATTACCTTAATTATCTTAATTATATTTAAACCTTTCTTTTAACCCGTAAGCCTTTAAAGACTAAGGTAAAGGCGCGGCAGCTTAAGATATTAAGGCTATCGCTACCTATATAATAATATAAATTAATAGCCTTAAGGGTATGCTTTATGCGATATATACGCCTAGGCTATATATAACTTTATAGCTATATAGCTTACTTTATAGCTATATTACTTAAGATAGTCGCTGCTATTACTAGCGGCTAAGTATAATAAGATAGTCGCTATTAGTAAATTTATAACCTCTTTTAACCTTAAATATATAATAATATTAACGGCTTTAAGATAAGGGCGTAAGGCTAGTATAAATAAGCTTTAAGGCTAAGAAAATTATAACTTATAAATAATAAAGCTTATAGTTGCCCTTAGCGTAAAAGACCTTAAAGGCTTCTTTAATAGTACTAAAGTAATGCTTTTAGCAAGCATACCTAAGTTTAGTATATAGAAGAAGAATAATAAGGCGGCGAAGCATAGTATTATTATAAGCATTACGCTTAAGATAAGGGATCTTCTTATAGAAAACGGGTAAAAAGCTTATATAACCGCTAAGGAGACTATAGACTTAATTAAGGAGTCCTCTATAAAGGTCCTTAAGGTTATATTCTATACTACCTTTATAGAATTTATTACTATAGATAGGAAGAAATTTACTAGTATAAAGGAGTTCGTAAAGAAGCTATATTAGTGCTAAGATTAACTTATCGCGGTAGAGAAAGGTCTTCCGGAACGGCTCTTCGTAATTATAGCCCTTAAAGGTATTTAAAAGTATCGCCTTAACTAGTTTAGTAACTAAGTATATAATTAATAACGCGGGAATTACGTCTCGAAGGATAAGATATATAAATAGCTTATAAGAGTAGCAAGAGCTAAAAAGTTAAAGACTCTCGCTAACGCCGCCTTTAGTAAGAATAAGGGCCTAGGTAATAATAGCGGAAGCGGTATTAAAGGCTTTAAGGAAGACTTTAATAAAAATACTAGCTCCGGCAAACTAAGTAAGAAATATAATACCTTTAAAGAGACCGTTATTTTAAAGTGCGGCTGCTATATTAAGCTAAGGAAAGTTATATATAAAGAACTAAACTACTAAACTAAGTACCCCGATAAGGCCCTTAAGTTTTAAAAGGCACTTAAAGCCGCTAAGGCCGTGCTATAGAGAAACAATACGATAATACCGCACTGCTAAAAGGTCTCGCCCCGGCCTTAATTAAGGGTCGGGACGCTAATTATCGTCTATATA
>JAPEBW010002070.1:0-15605 GCA_027405785.1 Ophiocordyceps robertsii
CTACGTTAACATTAGCTATAATCCTACGCCTTTATAGACGTATATAACCCTATCTACGAAAGGATCGAGCCCCTGTTTAGTAAGCTTTACCGCGCGCCGTTAACTTAGGCTAGCTCTTAGTCGAGCGACCGCTTGTCTCCGTGGATGCTATAGACTTTAACCTCCTCCCGCTAGCCGCTGCGATAGATACGGCTAATCGCTTACTCGGTCTCCTTAGTAGTAAAAGGCTCGCCTAGCTTTACGAGGTACGCGGCAAAGTTCTAAAAACCGTCTACACCTATAGCTAGTAGTCTATAGGTAGACACGATAATAATCCGCCTCGTATCCCTACTCGCCTTTAAGGTAAGCTAGGTAACTAACTTAAGCTTATCCTTCGGGGCTAGGTTATTTGCTATAATAAGGACGATATAGTACTCGGTCGAAGGGAGTCGTCTAGTAAGCCACTCGGCCGCGATATATACGTTTATCGGCGCTAGCGTTAAGACAATACTATAGCGGACCTCGCTACTTAAAACGACCGACTTAAGCGTTTTAAGCTACTCGCACTTTATAAGATAGATATTATCCTTAATAAGCCTTATCTCTTCTTATTAAGCTCGCGCGTTTTTCCTCGCCGGGCGGACCTCGTCTATATTGTCCTCGGTACCCTAGACTAGCTTCGGCACCGCGACGACGCTAGGAATAACGGCGCAACGGAGCATAGTTAGGAACTCGCTTATCTTCTTAATCTTCTCCGCGGCGCCCTTTTTACCCGTCTCCCGTATAGACGAGATCCGCGCTTAGAGCCGGCTTCTTTACTTATTAAACGCCGCCTTATGCCGTTTATCCGTATCGGGAAAGTACGGGGGGTACTTATAGATAGGCGTTCGTAGGTCCTAGATAATACCGTTAAGGAAAGGCAAGCCGAGGGTCCGCTCGAACATATAGTCGCTAAGCATAGCCGATAAGGTCTCCTACTAGGCTATTATAGCTTAATCTCGGTTCGGGCGATCTATTGCCTCCCTCGCCGTATTAAACGCTTATACGAGGGCCGCCTGCCCTTTCCTTTAATTATCCGGTCTTGCGTATACGAGGGGCATAACGCCTTATAGGTCCTTTAGCCCCCGTAGTATCGGCGTGCCGCTAAGGAGGGAGATAAGAGCCCGGCACCTACGTTAAAGCCCGACGCTATATAGCTCGGAGAGCGTATTAAGGATAGTTATGCCCTCGCCTTTCGCCTCCTACTACTTATCGTAGTATATAGCCGACGGGCGAAGGCAGCGTATAACGTAGACCGCCTTCTTATTCTTTAGGCCTGCTTAGTCTACCTCGATACTTTGCCTAAATATACGTTCGATCCCGCCGTTAAAGACGACGGCCGAACTATATATAAGCACTATTCGTTCGCGGCCTATTAACCTATCGTTGCCTATTGCCCTAAGAATCACTTAGTAAAGCAAGGGACTATTAGGGCTTATTAAGAAACCTAACGTTTATTAGTATAAGCCGCTTTTAGCCCCTACGCCGCTCGCTTTAAGTAGGCCGTTCTTAGCCCCTAAGAAGACTTTCTTATGCGCTAGTAGCTTTCCCTCGAGCTTAATATAGGCTATTACGTCGTGCTTACTAAACGATTTACTTACGACCTCTCCGCCTATAATCTGCCCGAAGAGGAGGATCGGCTTATCCGACATAGTCGTCCCGTTATATAGCACTACCGTCGGCGTTAAGATATCGTCCTATATATTAATCTACTAACGGATAATAGTTATAGGCGCGATAACGAGCTAGGGCTCGCGCGCTAAAGACCGGCAGATCTCCTATATAAACTCGTTATAGTAGTAGCACTAGATGCTAAAGGGGTTGTCGAGTATGTAGCCGCTATCTAAGCGCGTATGCTCTTCTAGGTGTTTATTAATATAATCGTAGTATATAAAGGCTAGGGATATAGTCACTATAACTATTAAACCCTCCGCCGTCTTCTTAAGACCGGGCTTATTATAGTTTAAGGTACTAGCGTACTTCTTTAGTATATATGCCTTTAGTATACGATATACGTTTACTATTTAGTATAGTCGCATCCTGCGACCCGTGCCTAGCAGCAGGGCCCTATGTTCCGTGTTTATAGGTTTATAGCCGTAGAAGCGATAGGCGGCCTTCTATAATCGGCGATCCTTTTTAGGGTCGTTAAGGCTACCTAGCCTAGTAGCGACGATCCGCTTCTTAACGGGGTTATCGCTCCTTCGGTCCGCTTCGGCATCGTTAGTAGCAAATTCGTACTAAGGCAGCTCCCTCGTAGGCAATCCGAAGATCGCCTCTATGCCCTTAGCGAGTTATAAGCGGGGACCGGGCTAAGCGTCCGTCGATTGTATTATAGTTATCTCTAATACTACGGCGTCGACTTTAAGCTTATCGGCATTAAGCTTATCGTTATAAGCGCTCGCCGTAAAGGGGGCCTCGACTTTAGGCTTATCGGCCTTAGGCTTATCGTTATAGGCGCTCGCCGTAGAGGGGGCCTCGACTCTAGGCTTATCGGCCTTAGGCTTATCGTTATAGGCGCTCGCCGTAAAGGGGGCCTTGACTCTAGGCTTATCGGCCTTAGGCTTGTTATTATAGGCGCTCGCTATAAAGGGGGCCTCGACTTTAGGCTTATCGGCCTTAGGCTTGTCGTTATAGGCGCTCGCCGTAGAGGGGGCCTCGACTCTAAGCTTATCGCCTTTAGGCTTGTCGTTATAGGCGCTCGCCGTAGAGGGGGCCTCGACTTTAAGCTTATCGGCCTTAGGCTTATCGTTGTAGGCGCTCGCCGTGGAGGGGGCCTCGACTTTAAGCTTATCGGCCTTAGGCTTGTCGTTATAGGCGCTCGCCGTGGAGGGGGCCTTAACTCTAGGCTTATCGGCCTTAGGCTTGTCGTTATAGGCGCTCGCCGTAGAGGGGGCCTCGACTTTAGGCTTATCGGCCTTAGGCTTGTTATTATAGGCGCTCGCCGTAGAGGGGGCCTCGACTTTAAGCTTATCGCCTTTAGGCTTATCGTTATAGGCGCTCGCCGTAAAGGGGGCCTCGACTCTAAGCTTATCGGCCTTAGGCTTGTCGTTATAGGCGCTCGCCGTAAAGGGGGCCTTAACTTTAGGCTTATCGGCCTTAGGCTTATCGTTATAGGCGCTCGCCGTAAAGGGGGCCTCGACTCTAGGCTTATCGGCCTTAGGCTTATCGTTATAGGCGCTCGCCGTGGAGGGGGCCTCGACTTTAGGCTTATCGCCTTTAGGCTTGTCGTTGTTATGCTTATCGTCCTCGGCCTTGTCGCTACGTATAGCTATTATCTACATAGCTTCCTTCGTATATACTATTAAATCCTTAGTTGCGGATAGGCTAATAAGGTGCCTAGCCGGCTGCCTTGTCGACGTCGCCGTCGCCTTATCTTGCGGACCGTCGATATCTATTAAGTTACCCTTATTATAAGTGTCCTTACCCTCTCGTCCCTCTATGCTTATGTTTTCTAGGTTATTAAGGGTTATTAGCGAACTAAGGTTAAGCCCCCCCGCAAGGTCTAACTTAAGCTATATAAAGTTAAACTACTTATATTCCTTATAACCCGCCGCCTACTTTAGCGTGTAGGCTAGCAGGATAAGCGGCTGCGACCTATACTAAAGTCCGGGGTTCGTCTTTAACTAGACCTAAAGGTAGTATATAGCCTTACGCTAGTTTAGTTTATCGACTACCTTCTTAGCTAAGCAGCCTAGGATCTTAAGTATATATACCGGAACCGGCACCGTCGAACCGAATATATAACCTATACTAGCAAGGAATCGTATATAACTAGCATAGTATATTATCGCCTCGGACCCTTTCGGCGCCTAGGCGCTATATATAAGCGGCGTCTTGTCCTACTTAAGCCGTACCTAGCCTATATCGTAAAGGTTTATAAGGCCGCCTACGATCGGCCGTTAGTAATCCGTCTTACCGTAGCCGCTCTTAAGTCCTTAAAGGCTTTAATAGTCGTCGCGCGCGGGGCCGTATTATCCGTCTCCTTCTATCGCCGAGGACGTGCCTAGTCTCTTTAACTAGCCGGTATAGGGATTACTAAGCGGGCTTATTAGCGAGATACTAAAGCTAAGGCCTAAGGAGGGACTATATTATAAAAGAGTTAAGAAAATGCGCATAACGAAAGTAAGAGCTAGAGCTAAGGCTAGTATATATATACTAGGAGTTAAGTAAATAACGAGAGAGAGGAGTTAAGTGAATAACGAGAGAGAGGAGTTAAGTAAATAAAGAGAGAGAGAATAAAGAGGTAGAAATCGGCGTAAGGGCGTGAAAACCCTTATCACTTAAGCAATATGCAAATAGCGCGGTAAATACGTGCGAACTCGTTACGTATAAAGTCGGCTGCTTAGTACTGCTGCCCCGTTCGCTACTTATAGGCTTTCTATATCTTAGACTCTATCGCCCGTAAAGGACTATATCGCCCGTAAGGCGTAAGAGTAGTCGTTCCCGACCCCTACTTAGAGAGGCAGCGCGATAGGGTTAAGCGCGAGAAGCACGGCGTATCGCGCCGGCCCTCGTCTTCTCCCGGAGGGTGGTTGCCCTCCGTAAGGTATCGTCGGCGGGGCGCCGGGCGCTCCCGCCAACCTTAGTCGCGGCTTTTAAGGGTACTACGAGAGCCTAAGTATCGCCGGTAGGATAGAGGTAGGAGTAGAGTCACCTAATCGGAAGAGAAAGCTAGGCTTCCCCGTAGTGTAGTTATTCGCACCTTAAGTTACTAATTTATAACGCCCTTAATAAATTAAGGTAGATATAACTAAAGGAACCCTTTACTTAAATTAGTTACGGGACTAATTACTTTTATACTATCTTATATCCTTATCGGCTGCTTAATATATTAAATAAGATAACTAGCTATTTACACTATAGCTTATATGCCCTACTCGCTTAGCGTCCTTAAATGTTCTTAGTAGCGGCACTTTATTAAGATAGAATTAAGGGAGCATCCTTAAGATAGCTCGTAAAGAAGCTTAAGGCCTAGTGCGTAGAGTTCGGCATGTTATAGATCCCGAATAAGCGCGGCCGATGCCCTTTATAGCTAATTAAGGTCTATTTTAAGTAGGTCTCGCTTTAAAGGCCCCCTATTGCCGAACGACAAACCCGCTACTAAGCCGAGGTAGCCGCCGTAGATATTATAATAAGCTTACCCGGCACGTAGGTAATATAGCACCTTCTACTAACTTTATCCGCACCGCTCCGCCACCTTTTTAGCGTTGCCCTTAGTCTATTTAACCTTTCCTATACCCCTTATCTTTTCTATCTTAAGGAAGAGGGCTTACTCGCACATAGAAACCTTTACTCTACCGACTATATTAGTAGCGTTAAGGGATATAATAAAGTAAGCTAGGGACTTTAAGCGACGGTAATTTTCGTCGTCGCTGCCCTCGCCGACTTCT
Organism: Ophiocordyceps robertsii; assembly: GCA_027405785.1. Classification (NCBI taxonomy): domain Eukaryota; kingdom Fungi; phylum Ascomycota; class Sordariomycetes; order Hypocreales; family Ophiocordycipitaceae; genus Ophiocordyceps; species Ophiocordyceps robertsii. The sequence goes on from JAPEBW010002070.1 coordinate 5,409, forward strand.
ATCTTATAGAAGTCGTCTTAGTTAAATATAGCACTTTTATATACCTTAATATCCGCTATCTACTGCTGCGCGTTCTCCTTAAGGGCCTACTCGACTAATAAGCGCTTATATATCGTTAACTTTATGCCCGCTCGCTTATATATTAATAGCTCGATAGCCGCTTGCTCGTCTATCGATAGCTCGATAGCCGCGCGCTTATCTATCGATAGCTCGATAGCCGCTCGCTCGTTTATCGATAGCTCGATAGCCGCTCGCTTGTCTATCGATAGCTTTAAGGTTGCTTATACGAGCTTAAGTGCCTTTAGACCCTTTATCGCTATATCTATACGATAAAAAGCCTGCTGCTTATCGTATCGCGGCCGTGTTAGCTTAGATAGCGTTCCCTTTAGCGTTAGGAGCCCCCCGTTGTTAAGTTAGCGGGCGTTGCCGTAGGTCACGCTATTAAGTTAGCGGAGCGTCTGCTAAAACATAGATATATACTTACGTAGATCGTGTTTCCCTTCTTTATCCTAACTCTCGATCTCGTCTATAATAGCGTTATCCCCCACGACGAACGAGAGCTTATTTATTATATTATCCGCCCCCCGTATAGCTATAACGATAAACCCTTATAGTTCCTACGTATAGCCCGGCGGTATAGGTATCTTTAGCCGATCGTCCGCTATTTATAGTATCTTTAGGTTATTAAGGTAGGGATTAAGGGCTTAAGGCCGAGGGATAAATAACGAGTTTATAATAAGGCGGGTTTTTAGCCGTAAGTATAGGGGCTAAGGAGAGATAATAAGACCGCCGATAGTTTAAGCGGACGAGAGGGTAAGTATAAGGGAGAGGGAGGGATAAAAAACTAAGTATATACCTTATTTAAAGGTAGGGAAAGGAAAATATAGGTACCTAGGTAGTAAGGAAAACGCGATAACGAAGATAGCTAATAGTAAATTGTTCCTAACCCCTACTTAGAGGTAGCGCGACGGGGTCGGGCGCGAAGGGCGGCGTAGCGCCCCTTATCCTCTTAGAGGGTAATGCCCTCCGTAAAGTATAGTCGACGGGGTAAGGACGCTCCCGCCGACCGTCGTCGCGGCTTATAGAGTAGGAGCAATATACGCCTAGACTTAGGCAGCGTTATAAGGTGCGTAGCGTGCTCGTCGCGCTTATTAATAGAGAGTAGAAACAGCCGCCCCGTAGCGTCGGCGACGGCTAGCTTCGAATAGTCCGGTAAGAAAAGCGCCGATAGAGATAGGCCCGGGGGCCTTAAGTATATCCCGCTTAAAGTGGCCGTGGCGGTTATACACGTTTATACCTTAACTACGCCGTCGCTAAAGCCCGTATATAAGCGGTCGAGCGTGGCCTACCTAGCTATAAACATAACGCCTATATCTTCCTTAATATAGTCGTAGGAAAAAGCCATCGCGGCTATAGCCGTAAGCGAGCACGTCGTAGATAGGGTCGTCGCCCTGCCCCGTGTCTTAGACGTAGACGTTATCGTCGGTATAGCCCGCCGGCCTTATTAGGCTTGCCGCTAAGAGATAGTCGTTAGCACCCGCGAAGGAAGCCTATCGAGCTCTAAGCACTATAGCTAACGGAAATATTAGGGGGGTCTAGTACTTACGACTATACGCGCGACGCTATCTACTTATACCTAAGCTAGCCGCCCTAAATGTTGCCCTTGCGACCCTTATACCTTAAGCACGAGGGATTCGTCCGTAGACTAGTAAAGTGGAAGTTGGCCGCTAGTATAAGGTATATCTAGGACTATAGGAGCGTAGCGGTCGCGGGTTAGGTCCTAGCCCCTTTAAGCTATCTTAAGGGGTAGCTTTAGTTTCCGCTATTTCCACGATTTCCTAAAGTCTTTAATATGCTAGCTAGAAATATAGTAGCCTATGCGGTTCGTTATCGCCGTAATAAGGGTCGGCAATAGTGCGGTTAAAAAAGGACAATTTAAGCCGGATTGTCTTAAGGCTGCTATTATTGCCGGGGCATAGTGCGATCCCTACCTTATACCACACCCTAAGAAAAGGAACGAAGGGGCGCCGAGGAGGCAAAAGGGATGCTTAATTAAGTAAAAAGAACCCTACTGCCTATAATAGCGTTCTATACCGTTATAGCATATCCCCTCCTTATCTTATGCTTAATACTTCTCGTAGGTAAACCCTAAGACTAAAAACACTATATATAGACGACGTAAAAGCCTACCTTAGGAGGCACTTTAGCTCTATAGATAGGGTGGAGTGGATTAACGACGTCGCGGCTAACCTTATCTTCCGGCTTCGAGCTTATAGCCCGTAAGGCAATCGTAGCTTAGGGTTCTATTAAGGTCGCCGACGTAAGCGCCCTCGCCGTATAGGAGACTCTCCCCGCCAAGCCCTTAAGCGGTAAGCTAGAAGTTTCCCTACTAGTTCGCTTCGCCTTAAAAAGCGATAAGAAAGAGGCTAGCGCCGCTATGCAAAGCCGCTTCGTCTATATATATATAGTAGTTTCACTTAAGACTAAAAGTAGGGCGTATGCTAGATAATTAGTTAGAACCTACGACCCGATTAGTACGTACTATACGAAGTACTTTATATATATACGCATAGCAGTTTCACTCGGGACTAAAAGTAGGGCGTATGCTAGATAATTAGTTAGAACCTACGACCTAATCGGTATATACTATACGAAGTACTTTATATATATACGTATAGTAGTTTTACTCGGGACTAAAGGTAGGGCTAACACTAAAGCATTAGTTAGAACCTACGATCCTACTAGCGTATGCACTAATTAATATTAATAGCAGGCAACTTACTAAGCCGCGCGCTTAGTCGATTTCCTCTTTAGGAAAAGATATAAAGCCGCGAACATAGTTAACGGGAGCGTCTTATGCCCTATCTACGATATATACACCTTGCGGGGGGCAACCACCCTCCGGGAGAGGACGAGGGCCGGCGCTACGCGCTGCGCTTCTCGCGCCCGACCCTATCGCGCTGCCTCTCTAGCTAGGGGTCGGGGTTATTACCCTTACGCCACATCCCTCGCGGCATTCCCTATTTACTAGATATAGTTATAGAACCGGGGCTCGGGGCTTATATAGCTTTTAAAGTCGCCCGGCCGCTTTATTTACAAAGGCCTACTAATTATACCCCGGTAAGTACGTTACCCTTTCGCTAAAGCATTATTAATAATAGTATATAGGAGTAGCCTTTTAAGCCCTTAACGGTGCCCCACGCGCTTATAAGTCGGTAAGACTTATCTAGCGCTGCCTTATATAAAAACAATTCCCTCGCTTAATAAACGTAGGTTTAAATAGCGCTTACTACGCGGCGTCGAAAGCGCCTACTTAGTATACTAGCCGATAGGACACCGAACGATATATAGTAAGGCGGGATATAGCAAGGCGGGAAGCGATAACGGCTAAAGACTACTACTTTCAAACTCGTTAGTCTATACTAAACGCTCGTACTAAAGACGGACGATTCTAGCCCCGCTAATATCACGATAAACGTGCTAGTAGGATAGACGTAGAACGGGTATAACGTTAACCCTTTAGCTATAGCCGGTTCTATCGCACCCTTCCTAAGCTCCCGCCCTCCTAAACCTAAGGAAGGCACGCCTCCTTATTAAAGCCTATATTCGTAGCTTAGCCTTTAAGCCCTATATAGTATATTCCGCTTAGCGGACGCAGATACTATAATATATAGGTTAGTAGTTCGCTAACTTATAGTCCTCTTAATTAATATAGAGGAGGAGTAAAATAACACGACCGAAGCTATACTGCAATATATACCTATAAACCCGCTAACCCCTACGACTATTTATATCGGGAGAAAAGCGGACTTATAGCTAGGTATAATAACCTATAAGCACGTAAGCTACTTTACTATCGATATTCCACTACTATACTCGCGTTAATATATTGCTAGGCACGCTAAGCGAGAGTAGTAAAGACCCCTTGCCTAGCTTTCGGCGACCGATTATACTTATAGCTATAATAGCGGCCGAAAAGCTAATCGCTTTATAGTTAGAGTCTACGCTAAAAGACGTTAACCTAGCTTATAGTTTACCTTACTTTATCGTAGCTATTAGTTTAATCGCGCTTCGTAGGGGGGCATAAGCGGCGTGCGGTAACGAGCATAGCCTTAAGGGCAGCGGGACTAACGACGATATAGCTAATATTATAAGTCGGTACGGCTACCCTTACGCTTATAGCGGTGCCTTAAGTATAGCCGCGACCGGTATAGCAAGACTAAGCGTAGTAGTAGCCGCGAATACGAGGACCGCCGCTAAGGTTGTGCGACTAGCCACCCGCCTATTTAAAGATACCTCTAACGCTAGCGATATAAGGTAAATAGCCGTAGCGTTAACGTAGTTAAGTAAGCTTATATCTTATACCCTTAGTCTATCCGGGCTTTAATCGGCCGAGGACCTCTTACTTAACGTAAATATATATACTAGGACTCCGACTTAAGACCCTAGGACTTTGCTTAAGACTACGTTAAGGGAGCTAGTCGCCGGTAGTTTACGGGCAAAGATTAGGCTACCCTAGGCGCGGCACTAGCGGGAGAGGGTAATCTTAGTTCTTAACTTAAAGGCTATAAGTCTACCCGAGATTTACTATATATTCTTAAAGCGTATATATTGCAAGGTAGTAAGTACGAGTCCTTCTTATAATTAGTCGTTGCTAGTTACTAATATAATACGGGCGTTATTTGTTACTATCGCCGGAGACGACCTTAAAGCGAAGTCGTTTGCCGAACGCCTATCGCGCTAAGAGTTAAAGTGGCGATAAGGCTATAATAGCTAATATAGACGAGTTATATATTAAGATATATACCTATATATCCCTACTTATCTTCCCTTTTACTATATTTATTGCGACTATAAAGGACGATTAGTACTTATTTCCTATAAAGGACGATTAGTGCTTATTTCTTATATATTTATCGTCTTTATTAACTATATACTAGCATTTCCCTACACCGCCTTAAGGGAATCCTTACCTAAACACCCTCTTTATAAATATCTTCTTACCGCTAACCCTAATATAACATCCCCCTATTTTAGAATAAGCCACTTAACGCAATAACGGCGTATAATATAGCAGCGGACGATAAGCATAACGCAGCGGCCCTTATATAGAGGATAAATAAGACGTTAAGGTAGATATGCGAAGCTATAGAAAGTAGCTAGCTAAAGGATATTAACCTAAAGAATTTGCATAGCTCTATCGAGAACGAGATAGAGGAGGTACGGCATAACCTTAAGCAGCTTAGCCTCGTGCCCTCTATATATATCCTAAGAGAATAAGCACCGTAGCCCGATAGTATTAACTTATAGCGAGGCTATAACGACGACTTATAGCTAAAGCAAAGCAATAACGGCGAGCCCCCTCTTAGTAACGATAAGTAGCTAAAGTAAGGCAATAACGACGATCCGTGCCTTAGCGAGAACTCGTAGCTAAAGCAGAGCAATAACGACGAGCCCCCTTCTAGCAATAACGAGTAGCTAAAGTAGGTTAACGATAACGAGCCCCCTCTTAATAACGATAAGTAGCAAAAGTAAGTTAACGATAACGATCTATGCCCTAGCGAGAACTCGTAAATAAAGTAGAGTAACGACGGCGAGCCCCCTCCTAGCAACGATAAGTAGCTAGAGTAAAGTAACGACGACGATCCGTGCCTTAGCGAGAACTTATAGCTAAAGTAAAGCAATAACGATAAGCCCCCTCTTAGTAACGATAAGCAGCTAAAGTAAGGTAACGATAACGATCTATACCTTAGCGAGAACTTATAGCTAAAGCAAAGCAACGATAACGAGCCCCCTCCTAGCAACGATAAGCAGCTAGAGTAGGGCAACGATAACGATCTATACCTTAGTAAGAACTTATAAATAAAGTAAAGCAACGACGACGAGCCCCCTCCTAGCAACGACGAGCAGCTAAAGTAAGGTAACGACGACGATCCGTGCCTTAGCGAGAACTCGTAGATAGAGTAGAGCAATAACGGCGAGCCCCCTCTTAGTAACGACGAGTAGCTAAAGTAAAGCAACGACGACGATCCGTGCCTTAGTAAGAACTCGTAAATAGAGTAGAGTAACGATAAGTAGCTAAAGTAAGGCAACGACGACGAGCCCCCTCTTAGCGACGATAAGTAGCTAAAGTAAGGTAACGACGATAATCCGTGCCTTAGTAAGAACTCGTAGATAGAGTAAAGCAACGACGGCGAGCCCCCTCTTAGCAACGACGAGTAGCTAAAGTAAAGCGACGACGAAGGCCCCTCTTAGCTCTTAAGCATAAAGAAGGATAAGAATAAAGCCTAAGCGGCATAGGCTAAGAAACATACTAAGCCTTATAAACATAAAGAATAGAAAGGCAAAGTTATAGATATAAATAGCAAGTGCCTAGGCAAAAACCCTACGAAGCTAGCGGAGGAGGGAAAGGGCATAGCCGTAAGGCAGCTTATGCTAGATACGTTACGCAGACTAGAGTATATAAAATAAGAGAGCGACCTATACTACGCCGCTAAATCGGAGGACCTTAGCGAGTTATTCTTAGCCCTATTTAAGGACGGGGCTAAAGGCGGACCGATAATATAAGCAGTCTTATACGCGGCGCGAATCCGACAATTTACGGGGGAGAGGCTAGTTACTAAGATCCTTATATATCGCTATAAGGTCTTGCTCTACGATAAGGTTAATAGGCTAAGGCCTTAAGGCTTGCAATAAGTACTAAGGCCTATACTTAATTACCTTATAGTAACGGTAAGCTAAGACCGTTATAAGCTAAGCCACTACGTTAAGCGTGGCTAGAAGCTATAGCTCTTATATAAGTACTACCTAGGCATATTAGCGCTGCTGCCGGTAAGGCGGATAGAGGACTAGTCGCCTAACGACTATATATTTAAGCAGCGTATAGCCGACTTAATAGCAACGGGCTAGCATATTAGCTAAGATATAGATATCTTAAGCTAATATAAAACCGGAACGAACACTATACGGGCGATTATAGCTAGGTTTATAGGGTTTAATATTAATAATAAGAGGTAGGGGGCTTAGCATCCGCATCGCTATAGTTCTTACGATTATTATCTAGAACTTAGTATAGGGTTTTTAAGAAGTAGTACTATTCTTTAAACTAACTAACTATAATATCTTCTACCGACCTATCTTAGTTTAATATAACTTATTAAAAAACCAGTCCCCTTTACTAAAGGTAGAGGCACCTCCGTTAATAGATAACTAGTATTTTAGTATTTCTTAGATATAACTATAACCCCTAAGAACTATAAAGAATTATATCGGTTATCGTCTCCTAGCAGTAGATTATATTTAGTAATAAGCTACCCTCGCCTCCTCCGTTTACGTGCCTTAACTTAATAATAGGCTGCCCTCGCCTCCTCCGTTTACGTGCCTTAACTTAATAACGGGCTACCCTCGCCTTATCCGCTTACGTACCTTAACTTAGTAATAGGCTGCTATATAACCTTTACGCGGATAATTAAGCCGGGTAAGGTTAGGAGGATCGCTATATAGTATAGCGTTAAGCGTAAGTCGAGGTTAAAGAGCGGCGAGTTTTAAGTTAGCCCTCGGAAGAGGGTTAAAGTAAGTATATAGCCTCGGAGAAGAGTATAGGCGAAAGGAAGGTAGATATTTAAAAGAGACCCTTTTAAAGCCTTAAAACGTTAAGGCACGCAAACGGAGAAAGCGCCTAATTCTAACTCCTTAGGTAGTTGCTACTTAGCACTAAAGTAAGTATATAGCCTTAAAGAAGAGTATAGGTAAAAGGAAGGTAGATATTTAAAGGAGACCTTTTTTAAAGCCTTAAAACGTTAAGGCACGTAAACGGAGAAGGCGCCTAACTAAATTTATATCGGTTATCGTCTCCTAGTAGTAGATCGTACTTAGTAACGGGCTGCCCTCGCCTTCTTTATTTATATACCTTAACTCGGTAACGGGCTGCCCTCGCCTTCTCCGTTTATATGCCTTTACTCGGTAACGGGCTGCCTTACGACCTTTATGCGGATAATTAAGCCGGGTAAGGTTAAAAGAACCGCCTTATAGCGTCGGCGACGGCTAGGTTCGAATAGTCCGGCGAGAAAAGCGCCGATAAAGATAGGCCTAAGGGCCTTAAGTATATCCCGCTTAAAGTAGTCGTGGCGGTTACGCACGTTTATACCTTAACTACGCTATCGCTAGAGCCCGTATATAAGCGGTTAAGCGTAGCCTACCCGGTAGTAAACTTAACGCCTATATCTTCCCCCTTATAGTTATAGGAAACGAGTTAAGGTTAAAGAGCGGCGAGTTTTAGGTTAGCCCTTAAAAGAGGGTTAAAGTAAGTATATAGCCTTAAAGAAAAGTAAGGCGAAAGGAAGGTAGATATTTAAAAGAGACCTTTTTTATAAAGCCTTAAAACGTAAAGGCACGTAAATAGAGAAGGCGCTTAAAGTAGGTTTAGCGTAATCTAGCCTCCTATATATTCGTTATTAGCCCCCCGCGCCGTTTAATGCTTAGTATAATTTAGTAAGTTTTACGTCCTTAACGATTCTTTACCTACTAAAATATAGCGTAAACTAACGTTATCCTTATAAATAAATATTAAGTCCTTCCCCTTTAAGCCTGCCTCGGTTAAGGCGTAGATAGCGGTATCCTAAGTAGCGAAAATTTACTCGCGGCGGAAGACGTAGGGCTTGTCGAATAAGTTAAACCCTAGCGAGGGCGGAGAGGGAGGGTTTTAGCGCTTATTAGGCTCGTTAACTTCGTTAAGCTCGCTACTAGCCTCGCCGGGCGGCGGGGTAAAGAGCAGTAACATATCTATTAACAATATAGCAATAAGGCGCTAAGAGAGGCATAAGGCGTTTAATAGCTCGATAAACATAAGGGTAAGACCGTAGAGATAGAGGCATTTATAAGCCGGCTAGCTATAAGAGAGTATGAAATTATATAAATAGCAGCACTACGCGCTATAAAGCCTCGCCTACTACCGCTAATAAGATTCGCATAACTCTTCTCCCTCTTTTAACCCCCGCTACTTATTTATAATAGCCGTAGATAATATCGTATATACTATAATAAAGGGATAAACCCTTTAATAAAGACGCGACTATAGTCGGCGGGTTATAGATCGTCCTTACGCCGCCGACTATACCTTACGGAGGGTATTACCCTCTAGGAGGATAAAGGGCGCTACGCCGCCCTTTGCGCCCGACCTTATCGCGCTGCCTTAAGGTAGGGGTCGGGAATAATCGCCTATCGATTCTTCTCTCTTTTCTATCCGCTTTTACTACCTTCTATATAATATTCCGTATAATAGCTAGCGGTTAGCTACGGGTTGCTATAGCAGCATATATAGACCTACTTAATAATATAATCTCTTAAGGCTTAGGTAAAATCTCTTCCCTCTTTATTCTTCCTTTATCCCTTCGCACCTCTTCCTTCTTTATTCCTCCTTTATCCCTTCGCACCTCTTCTCTCTTTTTTCCTCCTTTATATACCTTCGCTATAACTTACCCTTAACTTTATTCCCTTACCTATAACCCTTAACTATACGTAAATCTACGTCTATCCCTTTAAGTTCCCGATTATTCTATTACTTCCTCTTAACACATCGTCTTTTAGTTATAGCGAAACCTATATAATCCTCCTTATCGATATACTATCCCCGCCTATAACCTACCTCTATACTCTTAGTTACTATAAACCCGCTATAGTATAAAGACTAAGTAATATTATCACGGCGTATTAAAAGGATAGTGCGGTTAATAATGCCCGCGGATATACTAGCAGCGGTACTAGCAGAGGCACTAGCGGAGGCACTAGTAAAGGCACTAGTAAAGGCACTAGCAGCGGCACTAGCGGAGGCACTAGCGGAGGCACTAGCGGAGGCACTAGCGGAGGCACTAGCAGCGGCACTAGTAAAGGCACTAGCAGCGGCACTAGTAGCGGCACTAGCGGAGGCACTAGCAGCGGCACTAGCGGAGGCACTAGCGGAGGCACTAGTAAAGGCACTAGTAAAGGCACTAGCAGAGGCACTAGCAAAGGCACTAGCAGAGGCACTAGCGGATATACTAGTAGCGGCACTAGCGGAGGCACTAGTAAAGGCACTAGTAAAGGCACTAGCGGAGGCACTAGCGGAGGCACTAGCAGCGGCACTAGTAGCGGCACTAGCAGAGGCACTAGTAAAGGCACTAGCAGAGGCACTAGCAAAGGCACTAGCAAAGGCACTAGCAA
>JAPEBW010002071.1:0-15604 GCA_027405785.1 Ophiocordyceps robertsii
TATTTCGCTAAGGAAGTCGATATCCTATAAAAACGAAAGATAAAGCTACTTTAAGTAAGATAAGAAGAAGGAGTCCTTTTAAGGGGCTAAGGATAGGCTTAATATACCGCGAAAGCCGCTTTTTAACCTACTCCGGAAGAAAAAGAGGCCTTCGCGATTTTAACTAAGAAACTTATTAAGCTTTAAACGATTTACTACTTCGACCCCGCTTAATAACTATTTATTTAAATCGATATATCCCGAGAATATAAAGTAGCGGCTATAGCTTTTTACTTAAAAGAAAGCATAGAATAAAATAAAAAGACGCTACTAGCTTAAACTAAAGTCTAGCTTATCGTTTACTTAAGCCGCGCCTTTTAAAGCGGAGAACCTTAATACTAGCTTACGAAACTTAAAGTAGCTAGTTTAATATAAGTAGTACGTAAGCTACGCACTATAGTACTATTTATAAGAACGCTATAAGTAGTTATCTTTACTAACTATATAAATACTTATAGAATTATATACTAAAAATCCCTATTCTTTATTAATATAAAATCTAATAATAAGCTAGTCCTTACGTCTTAATACTTAAGCTAATTCCCGCTTAAGGTATACTATATCTTAAGCGTTAAAAACATTATGCCGGACGCGCTTTTACGTTTACTATATTAAGACGATAAGCCGGTATCCCTAAACTAAAAAGGGGAATTAAAATATATCTAAGAAGACGAGATAATAAACCGCGTGTTCCTTTATACGAAAGTATTAATCGAATTGCCGCTCCGCTAAAAAATAATCGATAGATATACGGAGGATATATAATAAGCGAAAATTATAGTATAACTTAGCGATAAGGACGGGGTCCTTAAACTTTTATTCCTCCGGTTATAAGGGTTACTATACTTTATAGAGAACGATAAACGCCGGAGACTATATATCCTTAAGACTTATGCTAAGGAGATCGTCGAAAACGCCTACGCTAAATACTTTTATACCGGCCGCACGCGTATATAATAAGACTTATTTAAAAGCTTCTTAATCCTATAGCTTAATAGATATATAAATAAGGTCGTAAATAGCTATAATACCTACTACTATAACTAAACTAACTAAGGTAAGATACTAAGATAGCTTATCCCGATTTAAAGCCCGCTAGTTTTATACTATATAATAGTAATAGACTTTATTACTAAGCTTTTAATAGTTTAAGCTAAACAATCCTTATAAAAAGATCCTATAAAGAACTTTTTTAATACCTTATTAACTATAACTAATAAATTCTTAAAAATATATCTCCTTATCTTAAGTAATAACTAGTTTATAGCGGAAGACTAAGTATAAGCGTTATATACTAAACTACTCTGCGCTAACTAAGGGATTCCGAAGGGGATAATCTTTAACTAAGATATAAAGTTTACCTTAGTATTTTAAAGGACCTTATAGCAAGCTTTTAGATCGAAGCTTTTTATATTTACCGCTTAGTACCCTTAAACCGACGGCCTATTAAAAAGGCGAAACTAAACTATAAAAATCGCGCTACGATTCTTTACCGCTAATTTCCTAGACCTATACTAAACTAATATACTAGTCGCCTTTTAGTTTAGCCTTAATAATTCCTTCTCCTTAGTAATTTACGCGGCCCTTAATAAGCTTATTATAAAGATAAGAATAAACGACGGCCTCCGGTTTCTTAATAACTACTTATACTTACGAAACCGAGAAGTCTTATAAAAAGAAGCTAAGTTAGCTATTACCTATACTTAAGCCGCTATAAAGGATAGATATAATAAGAAATACCGCTTGCTAAAGTTTAAGCCTAGTAATTAAGTCTAGCTATAGCTTAGTAAAAGCTATTATATTATAGATAGTAGACTAATAAAGCTTTAAAAAAGACATACTAGGCCGTTTAAGGTTACCGCTAAAGTAAGATAGCTTATATACTAGTTAGATATAAAAAGGTCCCTTAATATTTTTCCAGTCGTTTTAGTAGTATAACTACGCTTAGCGGACAAGCTAGCTATACGCTTAAGACTAGTTTAAGATAAAAGGATACCTTACTTAAATAAGTAAGAAGTAAAACGAATCCTTTAAAGCTATATAATAAAAAAAGGCGGCGGAAAGCTAAGGAAGGAGTTCCTCGTAGCTTAAAAAGGCTAGCTAAGTAGCTATAACTTATAAGTAAACGAAAAAGCGGTCTTCTCGCTAAAGATTATAAAAACCTTCGAAAAAGCATAAAAGGAGTTAGCTGCTTAAGTAGTTCGGATAAAAGCATAACGCGCGGCCTTTATAACTTAATATAAAACTCTTTAACTAAGAGAATTAAGCGGTTAAGCTTAAGTATAAGACCTAAAAGCTACTATAAGTTATAAAAAACTATAACTTACTATACTTAAGGTAATTAGTTATTTTAATAATAATATACCGCCGTTTACCTTAAGCAATAAGGCCTTTTTAGCTTTATAGTATACCTATTTAAATTCTCTTTACCGCTTACCCTCTCTCTTTTTCGTTCTTCCTTTTATAACTATATTTCCCTTAACCGCTAGCTATAGCCCGCCGTACCTTACTTACTTTTATATATATAACCTTCTTTACCTTAAGCTTATAATCCTTATACTCCCGTTTTAAGTCCCTTTATTATTTAACGTCTTTTATAGCTAAGACTAGCTATTTTATAATTACTTTTTTAGCCTGCTCTCTTATAAGCCCTTATGCTTTTAATATAAAGGATATAAGCGAGCCCTTAAGCTTTATAGAAACGAGGCGGCTATCCTCTATAGCCTTAAGTCCCTTAGCGAGAGTTAAAACCTTTAGGTTTAAGCTTCTATATAAACCTACGCCGCTTTTTATAGCCGCGCTTAAGCTAACGGATTTAACTTAAACTATAGTACTATAAAGAACGGCTTATACTACCCTCTTTAAACACTTAACTTAAACGACTCGCTTCCCGGCCTTATACTATAGTAAGGTCTAAATAGCCGGTTTCGCGGTAACTTAGCTATACCTCCTGCTTAGCTTTTACTATCCGGAAGCCCCCGCCGCCTATATATTTTTTAAGGCGTAGCTAAAAATCTTTATTAGCGGAATAACTAGCTAATACTTAACGCTTTAAGGTTAGCTAACCTCGCTATAGTCTTAAGATTTATAGTAGCCGCTATAGCTAGTAAAAACCCGCTTTAGCTAAACGATTAAAACGATATCCGCGCTATCCTTAACTATATATTTAAGGCCTAGCTTAATTAGTTTATAGCCGGGTTTATAGCGGCGTCTTAAGCGACTATAGCTAAAACCCTATCTCGCTTTATACGCGGTCTAGCTTATACTATAAAATCCCTTTCTTAGCTTATAGCTATAATAAGCCTTAAAGACCCGTTTAGTCCTACTTAGTAAACGCTCTTCCCGCCCGCCGCTATACTTAGCCTAGCTATATAAAAGCGTATAAGCGCTTTATTATAGTTTATCCGCTATCCCTCCTTAACCGGAGGAGATAGTAATAACTAGCCTTACGATATATTCCGCCGCTTAATTTTATAAAAGCCGCTAGTAGTAACTAATATAATCCTTAACGGACCTAGCTTTATAGGCCTATACTTTAGCGATAAGATTATAATAATCGGGAGTTTCCGCCTAGCTATAAACTATACTAAGTTTTACTTATAGGCCTACGAAGAGTCTAAACGCGACTTAACTTTAACTTAAGCAATAAAGTTCTTAAGCTTTAATATCCGCTTTATTAGCTATACTAATTACGCGCTTTATATTCTTGCCCTTAAAGCCCTTTTTATATAGAGGTTCTTTAAGACTATTAAGCACGTTTAAAACCTTAAGAGCGAGGAGTTAAGCACTAAGGCTATTAAGGACCTTATTACTTACTTTTAAGCGGGAATATAGATATTTAATACCTTAGTGCTTACTATACCTATTAATATTAGCGGGATAGCTTACCTTTACCTTAATACCTTCTTAGTAGCTAGACGCGCGTTAGTTAGCGGAAAGGCATAAGTAGTAGCGCTATATAAAAAAGATAATAAGTTAAAAAGCCCGGTAATAAAAAGTAAGGGATAACTATAATAGCGGTAGTAAGTAGGATATAATATCTTACTTATAAGCGGCTTATAAAGCTAGTAAGTAAAACGGGAGACTTAGCGGAGGATTAAAAAAAACAGTATAGAAAAGATAAGTAAGATAATAATATAAGATAAGGCCTAAATAAAGCTAGTCTCTTATAACGTATCCTACTAAGGAACTTAAGCATTCCCCGGCGCGGAGACTTCTTACTGCTTAATAAAGGCCTAAATATATACCTTAAAGGAAAGTCGGAAAAACTTTACTATAAGGTTTAGCTAAACGCACTAATCGCCTTAATAAGGACGAAGCCGCATAACTAAATATAAGGTAAGGATTTATAATAAAGCTGCTTATTAGCTATATTAAGCTACCTAGCTACTATTAGCTAGATAGGCCGAAAAAACCTTTAAAATAATAAAGACGGCATACTACTAACACGATATAAAGACGCTATTACGAAGCTATTACCTAGCACCCCCTTTACTTTATCCTTACTTTAAACCGATAAGGACATTAGCTTTTCTTTCTTATTTAAGGGAGTTATTATAGAATTTAAATAGCTATACCCGGACTCCTTACTTTACTCTTAAGGAAGCCTTATAAAACCTTATAATAGGAACGCTTAAAGCACGTACTATAAAAGCTCGCTTAAGGAGATATAACGAATATTATTAATCGGACCCCGCTAAGGTTTTTAAGATATAACTATAAAGGGTTAAGAGCTTACTTAACTATAGTTTATAATATCTTTAACTAAAGGAGATACTATAGAAACTATTAAGCGGATTCCGCCGGTATCTTTAAGGGATTTTTAAGGATTTCCGCGGGATATCCTAACTATAGTTTAACCTATTTTTAACTATAAAAGCACCTTAAAAGATACGGGATAAACCTTACCGCGATTTTTAAGGGATATTTAAGGATATTTAAAGGATTTCCTTAACTATAGTCTATAATATTTTTAACTAAGCTTATACTTAGTTTATTAAGCGATTTTATAAGGATATCTATAGTTTATTTTATATACTACGGATAGTATAGTTAGAGATCCTTAAAAGTAGCTTAAAGGATTAAGTATAAAGTAGCTAGCTATACCTTTAAGAATAGCTAAGCTTTTTACTATTTCTAAACCCTTATATACGATTATATGCGGTAATTAGTCCGTTATACTAGCCTAACTAGCAGTAATTAGTCCGTAGTACCGGCCTTAACTAGCGGTAATTAGTTTATAGTACTAGCCCTAACCGGTAGTAATTAGCCCGCGCCTTATCCCCTTATCCTTATACTATAAAGCGTAGCATCGTATTTAAGGCCTTTAAGTATTATTCTTATAGTATAAAGATATAAGTACTTAAGGTTAATATTAATATTGCGGTCTAACTATATTAAAAGAGGGTAGCTAGTTTTATTAGATTAACTATATAAGCTTTTAAGATATTAATTTATTTTTTAGTAGTATAGCTCCGCTGTTTTTATTAAGATAAATTAGCTCTTAGCTAAAGGTATAGTAAATCTATAAAAATTAAAAGGTATTTTAGTTAGTAAGCTTAAAGTAAATAAAATTAATAAGGCTCTGCCTTTTTATACCGAATTATACGGTATTGTATATAATATATGCTATATAAGTAGTAAGTTCGGTACTTAAGGGACTAGTTATTATATTAAGGATAGTATCTTAGTATTCCGGGCTTATTGCTTTTTTTTAGACTTATAGTAAGATTTTACTATATATAGTTATCTTATTATATAATATAAGATCGTTATTTATAATATCCGGTTAAAGGAGGGATCTATATACTAAAGAAGCGGGGGATTTAAAGGACGGGTTATTATCTTATAATACTATCCTTTTATTAAAAAAAGGGGTACGTTCTTAACGTTATTAATAAGGTTAATCTTTTCTCTTAAGTTTAGCGCTATATAACTTAAAAAAGGACTTAGTATATTAAGTAGTTACTATTTACTACGCCTTATAGCATAAGGATAAGGGGATAGGGCGCGGACTAATTACTACTAGTTAAGGCCGGTACTGCGGACTAATTACCGCCGGTCGGGGCCGGTACTACGGACTAATTACCGCTAGTCGGGGCTAGTACTACGGACTAATTACCGCCGGTCAAGCCGGTATAACGGACTAATTACTATATATAAACGTATATAGAGGTTTAAAAATAGTAAAAAGCTTATCTATTTCTTAAAAGCATAGCTAGCTACTTTATACTTAGTTCTTTAAGCTAATTTTAAGGATCTTTAACTATACTATCCGTAGTATATAAAGTAAACCGTAGATATCCTTATAAAATCGCCTAATAAACTAAGTATAAGCCCGGTTAGAAATACTATAAACTATAATCGGGGAAATCCTTTAAATATCCTTAGATATCCCTTAAAAATCGTAGTAAGGTTTATCCTATATCTTTTAAGGTGTTTCTATAGTTAAAAATAAGTCGAACTATAATTAAGATATCCCGCGGAAATCCTTAAAAATCCCTTAAAGATACTAATAGAATCCGCTTAATAGTTTTTATAGTATCTCTTATAGTTAAATACGTTATAAACTATAGTTAAGTAGGCTCTTAACTATCCGTAGTTATATCCCGGAAACCTTAGCGGGGTCCGACCGGTAATATTCGTTATATCTCTTTAAGCGAGCCTTTATAGTGCGTGCTTTAAGCGTTCCCGTTGCGGGGTTCCGTAAGGCTTCCTTAAGAGTAAAGTAAGGAGTCCGGGCGTAGCCGTTTAAATTCTATAATAACTCCTTTAAGTAAAAAAGAAAAGCTAACGTCCTTATTAGTTTAAAGTAAAGATAAAGTAAAGGGGGTGCTAGGTAATAGCTTTATAGTAGCGATTTTACGCTATATTAATAGTACGCCGTCCTTATCCTTTTAATAGTTTTATTAGCTTATCCGGCCGATAGTAGCTAAGTAGCTTAAGATAGTTAGTAAGCGGCTTTATCGTAAATCCTTACCTTATATTTAGTCGTGCGGCTTTATCCTTATTAAGGTAATTAGCGCGTTTAGCTAAAACTTATAGTAACGTTTTTCTAACTCTCCTTTAAGGCGTGTATTTAGGCCCTTACTAAGTAGTAAGGAGTCTCCGCGCCGGGGCATACTTAAGTTCCCCGGCGGGATATATTATAAGAGACTAGCTTTATTCGGGCCTTATCTCGTATTATTATCTTACCTACCTTTCTTACGCTGCTTTTTAATCCTCCGCTAAGTCTCCCGTTTTACTTACTAGCTTTATAGGCCGCTTATAGGCGAGATATTATATCTTACTTATTGCCGCTATCGTAGTTATCCCCCGCTCTCCGTCGCTAAGCTTTCTGACTTATTATCCTTTTTACGCGGCGCTACTACTTATGCCTTTCCGCCGACTAATACGTATCTAGCTACTAAGAAGGTATTAAGGTAAGGGTACGCTATCCTGCTAATATTAATAGGTATAGTAAGCACTAAGGTATCGAACGTCTATATTCCCGCTTAAAAGCGGGTAACGAGGTCCTCGATAGCCTTAATGCTTAACTCCTCGCTCTTAAGGTTTTAAACGTGCTTAATAGTCTCGAAGAACCTTTATATAAAGGGGGCCTTAAAGGCGAGAATATAAAGCGCGTAGTCGGTACGGCCGATAAAGCGGATATCGAAGCCTAAGAACTTTATTGCTTAAATTAAAGTTAAGTCGCGTTTAGACTCTTTACGGGCTTATAAGTAGAACTTAGCATAGTTTATAGCTAGGCGGAAACTCCTAATTATTATAATCTTATCGCCGGAGTATAGGCTTATAAAGCTAGGTCCGTTAAGGATTATATTAGTTACTATTAACGGCTCTTATAAGATCGGGCGGCGGAATATATCGCGAGGCTAGTTATTGCTATCTCCTTTAGTTAAGGAAGGACGGTAGATAGACTATAGTAAGGCGCTTATACGCCTTTATATAGCCGGGCTAAGCATAGCGGCAAGCGGGAAGAGCGTTCGCTAAGCGGGACTAAATAGGTCTTTAAGGCCTATAGCGGCTATAAGCTAAAAAGGGGATTTTATAGCACGGGCTAGACCGCGTATAAAGCAAGATAAGGTTTTAGCCGTAGTCGCTTAAAACGCCGCTATAAACCTAGCTATAAACTAGTTAAACTAGGCCTTAAATACGTAGTTAAGGATAGCGCGGATATCGTTTTAGTCGTTTAGCTAAAGCGGGTTTCCGCTAGCTATAGCGGCTACTATAAATCTTAGGATTATAGCGAGGTTAGCTAACCTTAAGACGTTAAGCATTAGCTAGTTATTCCGCTAATAAAGATTTCCGGCTACGCCTTAAAAAATATATAGGCGGTAGGGGCTTCCGGACGGTAAGAGCTAAGCGGGAGGTATAGCGGAGTTGCCGCGAAACCGGCCGTCTAGACCTCGCTACGGCATAAGGCCGGGAGGCGAGTCGTTTAAGTCGAGCGTTTAAAGAGGGTAGTATAGGCCGTCCCTTATAATGCCGTAGTTTAAGTTAAATCTATTAGCTCGGGCGCGGCTGCGGAAGGCAGCGTAGGTTTATATAGAGGCTTAAACTTAAAGGTTCTAGCTCTCGCTAAGGGACTTAAGGCTATAGAGGATAGTCGCCTTATTTTTATAAAGCTTAAGAGCTTGTTTATATCCTTCGTATTAAAGGCGTAAGGGCTTATAGGAGAGCGGGCTAAAGAAGTAGTTGCGGAATAGCTAGTCTTAGCTATAAGAGACGTTAAACGATAAAAGGACTTAAAACGCGAGTATAAGGATTATAGGCTTAAGGTAAAGAAAGTTATGCGTATAGGAGTAGGCGAGGTGCGGCGGGCTATAGCTAGTAGTAAAGGGAAATATAGTTATAAAAGGAAGAAAGGAAGGAAAAAAGGGCGGGCGGCGGAGAGAATTTAAATAAGTATACTATAAGGCTAAAAAGGCCTTATTGCTTAAGGTAAACGGCGGTATATTATTATTAAAATAACTAATTACCTTAAGCGTAATAAGTTACGGTTTCTTATAACTTATAGTAGCCTTTAAGTCTTATGCTTAAGCTTAACCGCTTAATTCTCTTAGTTAAAGAGTTTCGTATTAAGTTATAAGGGCCGCGTATTATACTCTCGTCCGAATTACTTAAGTAGCTAACTCTTTTTATGCTTTTTCGAAGGCTTTTATAATCTTTAGTAAGAAGACCGCTTTTTTATTTACTTACGAGTTATAGCTACTTAGCTAGCCTTTTTAAGCTATAAGAAACTCCTTTTTTAGCTTTCCGCCGCTTTATTTTATTATATAGCTTTATAAGATTCGTTTTACTTCTTACTTATTTAAGTAAGGTATCCTTTTATCTTAAACTAGTCTTAAGTATATAGCTAGCTTATCCGCTAAGCGTAGTTATACTATTAAAACGACTAAATAAATATTAAGGGACCTTTTTATATTTAGCCGGTATATAGCTATCTTACTTTAGCAGTAACTTAAAACGGCCCGGTATGTCTTTTTTAAAGCTTTATTAGTTTACTATCCGCGATATAGTAGCCTTTATTAAGCTATAGCTAAACTTAATCGCTAGGCTTAAATTTTAGCGGGCGGTGTTTCTTATCGTATTTATTCTTTATAGCGGCTTAAATATAAGCGATAGCTAACCTAGCTTCTTTTTATAAGACCTTTTAGTTTCGTAGGTATAAGTAGTTATTAAGGAACTAAAAGCTATTCTTTATTTTTATCTTTATAATAAGCTTACTAAGGGCTATATAAATTATTAAAGAGAAGGAATTATTAAGGCTAAACTAAAAGGCGATTAATATATTAGTTTAGCATAGGTCTAGGAAATTAGTAGTAAAAAATCGTAGCGCGATTTTTATAGTTTAGTTTCGCCTTTTCGATAAGCTATTAGTTTAAAGGTGCTAAGCGGTAAATATAAAAAGCTTCGATCCGAAGGCTTGCTATAAGGTCTGCTAAAAAGCTAAGGTAAACTTTATATCTTAGTTAAAGATTATCCCCTTTAACATCCTTTAGTTAATATAAAGTAGTTTAGTATATAACGCTTATACTTAGTCTTCCGCTATAAACTAGTTATTATTTAAGATAAGGAGATATATTTTTAAGAATATATTAGTTATAGTTAGTAAAGTATTAAAGAAGTTCTTTATAAGATCTTTTTATAAGGATTATTTAGCTTAAACTACTAAAAGCCCGGTATTTAAGTCTATCGCTATTATATAGTATAAAACTAATAGGCTTTAAATCGGGATAAGCTACTTTAGCGTCTTACCTTAATTAGTTTAGTTATAGTAATAAGCGTTATAGCTATCTATAACCTTATCTATATATTTACTAAGCCGTAAGATTAAGAAGCTTTTTAATAGATCTTATTATATATAGGTGCGGCCGGTATAAAAATATTTAGCGTAGGCGTTTTCGACAATCTCCTTAGCGTAAGTCTTAAGGATATATAGTCTCCGGCGTCCGTTATTCTCTATAAAGTATAGTAACCCTTATAACTAAAGGAATAAGAGTTTAAGGACCTTATCCTTATTACTAAGCTACGCTATAATTTTTACTTACCGTATATTCTTTATATATCCGTCGATTATTTTTTAGCGGAGCGGTAATTCGATTAATACTTCCGCGTAAAGGAATATATAGTCCGTTATCTCGTCTTCTTAAATACGTTTTAATTCCCCTTTTTAGTTTAAGGATACCGGCCTATCGTTTTAGTGCGGTAAACGTAAAAGCGTATTAAGCATAACCTTTTTAACGCTTAAGATATAATATACCTTAAGCGGGAATTAGCTTAAGTATTAAGATATAAGGACTAGCTTATCGTTAGATTTTATACTAGTAAAAAATAAGGATTTTTAGTATACGATTCTATAAGTGCTTATATAGTTAGTAAAGACGACTACTTATAGCGTTTTTATAAATAGTACTATAGTATATAGCTTATATACTACTTATACTAAACCGGCTACTTTAAGTTTTATAAGCTAGTATTAAGGTTCTCTGCCTTAAAGGGCGCGGCTTAAGTAAATAATAAGCTAGACCTTAGTTTAAGCTAGTAGTGTCTTTTTATCCTATTTTATGCCTTCTTTTAAGTAAAAAGCTATAGCTATTACTTTATATTCTTAGGATATATCGATTTAGATAAATAGTTATTAAGCGGGGTTAAAGTAGTAAATTGTTTAAGGCTTAGTAAGTTTCTTAGTTAAAATCGCGAAGGCCTTTTCTTCTTTTAAAGTAAGCTAAAAAGCGGCTTTCGCGGCGTATTAAGCTTATCCTTAGCCCCTTAAGGGGACTCCTTCTTCTTATCTTACTTAAAGCAGCTCTATCTTTCGTTTTTATAAGACGTTAACTTCCTTAGCGAAATACGGGACTATATAGCGTAGCTACTTAGTAAGGCCGATCTATTTCTTAAGCTATTAAAGGTTTTTTAAGAACGCGATATCCTTTAAAGCTCGCACGCGTTTATTTATATTTATTAAGCCGATAGCGTTTACCTTAAATCTAAGGAGCTATATAAATAGGTATATTAAGAAGGACTTTAATTTAAATAAGGTAATATTATAGTCGTAAAAAGCGCGGAATATAGTCTTTAAATATTAAAGGTGTTCTTTAGCTATATTAAAGTAAATAATAATATCGTCGATATAAGCCGCCGCGTATTCTTAGTATTTATAGAGGACGTTATCGATAAACCTTTAAATGTATACTAAGAAGTTCTTAAAGCTTATAAGTATTACTAGTAATCTTTTTAGCCTATAATAGCTTACGACTATAAACCTTTCTTAGTAGTCTTAGTAAACTAAAAACTAATAAAAAAACAATTATGCGTTTACTATACTAATAAACTTTTTTCCTTAAAGGCGTTTAATTATATCGCTTTAAAGGGGCATTAAATAGGCGTTTAAAGTAGTAATAGCATTAATCCCCTATAAGTTTATAACTACTTATCTTTTTTCCTTTTCCTTTTTATTTACCGTTTTCTATACTATAAATACCGGCGCCGCGAATAAGATTAGCCCGTAGACTTATTTTAATCGGCCTTATACGGTTAGCTAGCCGAATATTATATCTACTACCTTCTTATCTTTATTACTTAATAGGTATAATCTTAATACGACTTATTAGTATTACTATCCTTTTACTAAAGGAATACGTATATATTTAAATTCGTTTATATATACTACTCCTTTATCCTTTTAAAGGCAAGGAAACGATTAAAGAATATCTTAGACTTTTAATACGTATTTTAAGTCTTTAGCGTAGATCTAAACGCCCTTATTAGTAGTAAGTTTAAGCAGGTCCTTAATTCGGCCGATTCCGAGTTTATAGTTTATAGTAAGATCTTTTTATAGGAAGTCCTTAGCGGGGTCTATTCTATCCGGATTTTCTATAAAGGCTTCCGCTAAAGGAGTAGTAGTATTAACCTCCTTATATAGCTAAAACTGCTTATTAAAGTCCGTAATTATCCTTACTTTTTAGCCTTAGCGGAGTATTAATAGTTCCTTAAAATAGTTTATTACTATAAAGCTCTTATAATCCTATATTATTATCTAAGCGAGCTTAAGGTTATTAAGGAAAAATATTATATTACGCCTTAATAGCGGCGCCCGGACTTATATAAGTAAGGCGTAGCTAAAACTAGCTAAAATCGTCGTAGTAATTAAGTAGATTACCTATTTATATATTACTAGTCTTAGCTAAACTATCTTAACTTCGGCTTTAATTCTTTTATAGGCCCCGATCTATAAAACTAATATAAAGTTAATAAGGTCCCCTTAATAAGGAACTAAAAAGTCTTAGCTAAGCAATATATTAGCCGCTAAGCGTTTTACTATTTAAGCGCCGATCTTTACTTTTATAACCGCGAGGCTACTATTTAGCCTTCTTAGTATATACGCGGTAAATTCCGCCTATTTAACGGTAGCTATCTTTCTTACTCTTTAAATAGGAATTCGTTAAAAGAAGTTTATAGTTACGTTTTAAAAGGTCTTTACTAAGTCGGCTTAAATAAGGCTTCGGTTTACTTTAGTATCTATATAGGCTTTAATACTTATCCCGGGCCTTTTTTTTTTATAGATTAATAAGCGTATATAAGTAAATCGTAATAGCTTATTAAAGTTTAATAGCTAAACATTAAGGGAAGCCTTAACTATCTAAACGCTTTATAGCTTCCGAATAACTACTTACTATACTAAGCTACGTTTTTATATAGCAACGTCTTAGTTAAGGTTAAGGGGGTGTTTATCTTTAATATATTAGTAAAGCTTATTCTTTAAGGGGAATATTTCGCCGTAAAATCTATACGCTTTATTAGCCTCCTATACTAAGTCTGCTATAATATAGATTGCGGTTTCCTTTAAGCTTTTATTAGTATTTAACTAAGCTCCTTTTATATTATACTCTTTATCCTTTAGATAGTCGTTAGTCTTTACTATAGTTCCTTCCTTAGTTATAAAGTATACTTATTTTAGCTTTAGCGTTAATAAGTAAGTAGTCTTAAAAGTCCCTTCTCTTTTAAGCTAAAGGACCTTAACTTATATTCCTAGCTATTTAAGCGGGTTTCTTCCTTAACTTAACGAGCGCTATAAGGCCTAAAGTATTTCTGCCTTTACTAAGCGGTTTAAGAATATAACCCTTAGTCTTAATAAGCCTTTAATAAATAGCCGGGGCGTCTTAGACTATCCTTTAAGTGCGTATAGAATATAGCTAGTTAGCCCTTACCTTTTTATAGGTTAAACCTATTTCTTTCGCGCTAGTAAGTACTTTTAAGATCCTTAAGTATATTTAACTTATAGCTAGGGAAGAATTTCCTCGTATTTATTAATCTATTTATTAATATCCTCGTTCCTTACTAAACGTTATAAAGATTCTTATAAGTAGATATTTAGCTTTTAATAAATTACTATAATTAAGTAGTTTAGCTAGTAAAGCGCGGCCTTAGCTTTATATTATAAGCGCGATATTTAAGACTTAAAGTTAAATCCCGCTACTATATCTTTAATAGTAAAGTGCTCTTTATTAAGTGCTTATATCGCTATATTTAAGCGGATTTTAAACCGTTTTTATAAGGCGGATATCTATTAGCTTAGTTTAATACTAAGCTCGCTAAGTTCTTCTTATTATAGTTTTAAGAGGTCTTTAAAATACTATCCCGCTATACTTCCTTAAAGAAAAGAGGGCAATTAAATAGCTAATTTATCCGTATAAGCCTTGCCTTTATTAGCGTTTCGGCGGATAAAGTTAATAAAACGGTCTACTTCTCGGAATATACTAGCTTTATCGTTTTCTTAGACTTTATTAAAAGATACTTTTAAAGGTCTTAATAAGTTAAATCTCCTTATATCCTAAGTTTATAATTAAGGTTTTTCTTAAGGCTTAATAAGCGCGTCTTCTTTTCTTAATACTTAAAGGAGACTAAGGAATTATTCGTTTAATATTACTACTATTTTTACTAAGGGGCTTAAGGCTATACTTAGTCTTAATATCTATACGCTTAATATAAATAAGTTTAGCCTACTAAGGGTATCGCTTACCGCGTTCTTATTACTTATTATTAAGGTCTTAGTCTTAATACTCTCGCTAGGCGCTTAACCTTCCGTTTTATACGTATCTTAAAATTTAATACGCTATAAGGCCCTTAGTATAGGAGGCTTATTTTTATTAATTAAGAGTCCCGAAAATACCTTAGTTAGCGCGGCTATAGTAAATAAGGCTAAATAGTAATACTAAACTAAGAAACTACTAAGTATTCTTTAAAGCGGATTTTTAGTTAAGGCCTTTAAGCTAAACTTTATTAGTAGTACGCGGTAGAAATATCCGCTAAGCTTATTATCTTAAGGAAAAAGTAACTTAATTATAAGCTTAATTTAAAAAGTATTTAATAAGCGGGGAGCTAAATAGTTTTAAGGTCGGCTTATCCTTACTTCTTTTATCTAAAGGATAATTAATTTATTTAGGTAATACCGAATTTAGTTTACTTAATTATATAGATTTTATCGTTTTATAGTTTATCTTTTATTAGTATTTTAAAAGCGGATTGCCTCTTAAAAGGTAGTAGTCTTAGCTTAGCTAAGCGGGACTTATTCTATATTCTATTTAGCTTTATAAGCTATTATAGTATAGTACGTTAAAAAAAGGTAAAGGAGATTATTAAACTAGTATACTTAGTAGACCGCGGCCTTTTTCGCTCTTATAGCTTATTTATCTTAAAGTTTTATTATAAGCGCGTTAAAGAAAAGGTGCTTATTATTAAGGTTAGACTTAAAGGCTAATAAAAGCTTCTTATTAAAGAAAATATCGTTTAGTATTTAACTTTTTATAAGATAAGTACTTAATTATATAATATAATCGCTTTTAGCTTAGTAAATATTTAAGGGATTTCCGTTTAAATAAGTAAGAATTGCTACTATTTACTATACCTTAAAGCGTAAAGATAAGGGGATAAAGCGCGGACTAATTACTACCGGTTAAAGCTAATACTATAAACTAATTACTACCGGTTAAGGCCGGTACTATAAACTAATTACTGCTAGTTAAGCCGGTATAATAAACTAATTACTATATATAAACGTATATAA
>JAPEBW010002072.1:0-15595 GCA_027405785.1 Ophiocordyceps robertsii
TTTCCAGCACCGCGTGCGTGCATGTACCGTATATATGCATGTAGCAGGTATCTGTACTCTGCAATGGAAGGTGTTTTGGAAAAGAAATGAGGCATCTACATGTACCCAGCACAGTCGGTTGTATTTGCAGCCCATGAAGCCAAGGGTGGCTTTGTTGGAGTGCGTGTTTCGTCTCAAACTCGGGCAAGGGAGAGAGATGGGAGAGATCCTCAAGGAGGGATGGGCCCCCCAGCTGTGCTGCCCTCTCGCCACAGCCACCATGCTCTATTTACAGACATCTTCCGGTCATGAAGCCCAAGGCATATGTACATGTACATACATGGCGATGCATCATCATGTTTGGACTTTGGTCGGGCCCAGCGTCATCCCCTCTTGGCAACTCCGCACCGGTGACTCGCGCCCTTGTCTTGGAGGTTACGTCTTCTTTGCCCAGCTTCTCAACCTGCCCTTTTCTTTTGGCCTCTCTTGTTGGTTGTGCCTTGTATTGTCTCTCACGAGCCAGTTCCCCCCCCCCCCATGCTAGATCGATGCCATGGACTGCCCGGCTTTGGAACCGTCAATGCGGCCGTCAGACTCAGCTTCATTGCCAGGACCGCAGTCGGCCGAGCATCATGTAAGTTGGGACCGCCTTAATGTGCGCGCACATGACACGGCAGCATTGAAGCCATTCGCCCTCTCCAAACGTCGACACCGCCAAGCATTGCCCTCTCCATCGACGAGATGCTTGGCCCGGTCTCGCGCGACTTGGCATGGCCCATGATTGGCCAGAGTCCCCGTCTTTGAAGCAGCCCTAGGAGAGAAGAAAAGGGGGGAGGGACATCATCATGGCGTGGGGAGACGAGGGCCTGAACTCCGCCCTTTGCCGGACTTACTCACCCTTGTCCTCTGATGGATGCTCGCTCCCCCAATCAAGTCGGTCTTATCACCATGACCAGCTCAAGGCCTCGTCACCGGGTTCGCCCACGCGACACATTGCCTTGTCTGCGTTCGCCCACGTATTATTCCGACATTGATGCCTGCCATGACTCGCCGCCCCCCATATCCAGTTCGACCTGTTCTTAAAATAAAGCCTCTGTCTATCCCTTGTCTTCTCTGGGAAACACGCGAAACACCGCAGATCCTGTCATGCCTAAAATACACGACGAGACTGCCAAAGCCGCCTCTTTGCCCATCTGAAGGCCAAGCAGCCAATCTAAACTCTCTTTTCCCCCTCGTCGTCTACTCCAGTCCTCAACCGCTCACTTCCTCTGCCGCCTCATTCATCGATTCCCGGCAAGTGTAGTCGTCGTCATCCACTGCCAGCGCGCCGGCAGCTACCGTCCATCCATCCATCGGCATCCACGCGTCCACGGCGGGGTGCATGCACGGCACGGCACGGCGGCCATGGCGGCCCCCAATCATCTGGTCCTCGCCGCCGCCGCTAGCCTCGCAGCTTTGCCTGCTGCTCAGCTCATCTTCAAGGTTGGTCGACGAGGCGGAAAGAAGAGGCTCGTCAGAGAGGCCACATAACACCCTCGCGTCTCCTCGATTCGTGATTCAAACCTCCTCGCCCAATGCCTCGGGGCTGTGAATGAATGAGTGGGGAACGAACAAACGACTCCGTATTCTATTTCCGGTCTGCGACGGATGCCGAGCCCCCCTGCAGGCTTCGACAAGACGCCTGTCATCGACATACCAAAGCACAAGCAATGACACCAGCCAATGCCAGATAGTCTCAATGTCTCCTGTATATTTGTATTTGCTGTTCCACCCGTCGCCATCGTTCCCATGGTCGACTCTTGCTCGTGACGACAGCTTCCTCAAATCCTGCTTTCCGTCATCGACATGGAGCGTGGCCCCTCTTTGCCCGTCGACGCCAACCACAACAGCCGTAACGCCGCTGCCGCGCGTACGTGTGGCACAGCAAACATTGCCCCGGTGTGAGCCGGCTTTGCCGCAGCACACGATGCGACACTGCGAGGAAAAGCCCCCGGCTCGTCGACGCAACCGGCGGCCAGCCTCGGGCTTCGCACATCAGTTCCGCTGTCTCATCTCTGCCTTGATCCGCGTCACCGTGCCCGGGCCGCCGTACACAAGTCCCGTGTAGACCATGGCCACGCTGGCGCCGGCGTTGAGCACCTTCAACGCTTCCTCGCCGTTGGTGATGCCCCCCGTCGCAAAGATGACCTTGCGCCCGTCGCCGTCGTCGCCCCCCGTCGAGCTCGCCTTTGCGTCGAGCGACTGCGAATCCAGGAGCCTGCGATATCTCGCCACCAGGTCGAGGGTGCGGCCAAACATGGCGGGGCCGGAATAGCCTCCTTGCTCCATCATGGCCATTTGCTCTTTTCCAGTGAGCTTGATGCCCTGCGGAACCAAGCCCGTCCGTCTCTTTGTCGTGTTGCCCACTATGACACCGTCTACGCCGCTCTTGTGGACAGCCTGCACGATGCCTTCCATCTGCGCGTCCTCGTCCTCGTCGGGCGAGACTTTGACCATGACCTTGGGCCGTGTCTTGCGATCCGTTTTCGACGCCTCATCCACCACGGCGCGAAGCAGCCTCGTTAGGGGCTCGGTGGCTTGCAGATCTCGGAGGCCCGGCGTGTTGGGGCTGCTGACGTTGACAACCACCACGTCGGCATAGGGCGCCAGCTTGCGCACGCAGTAGACGTAGTCCATGGCGACGGCCCGCTCGTCCCTCTCGTTGGTCTCCTTATTCTTGGCTATCTGCACGGCCAGCAGGCGCCCCGGCTGCAGGCTTCCCGGGGGAACTCCTGCCTCGCCATCGAGCACATCCCTCTCGCTCAGTCCCAGCGATCGCGCGAACCTCCGCAGTCGGTTCCGAAGACGAAGGGCGACGTCGTCGGCCCCCCGAGAGTTGAGCCCGTACCTGTTGACCATGCCGTCGAGCGCGGGCACCCGGAAGACGCGCGGCTTGGGGTTGCCGGCTTGGGGAAGCGGTGTGCAGCCGCCAATCTCCACGACGCCTGCTCCCAGGGCGAAGAGTGCGTCGGGGATTTCGCCGTCCTTGTCGAGACCGGCCGAGATGCCAATGGGGTTGCTCAGGTGGGCGCCGAAAACGGGCGTCGAGAGATGCGGCGTGTCGAGCGAGGAGCCGCGCTCTCGAGGGTGGAGGTTCAGCTGGTACAGGAGCTTCATCACCGACGTGCCGGCGTGATGGGCATCCTCGGCATCGGGATACGCCAGCCGCAGCAGCGGCGGCACGACCCATCGGTAGATGCTGGCTCGCGTGTCGGTGGCATAGAGGTAGGCGACGGACAGTGAGGCTGCCAGGGCGCCGCCGTACAGGACGGCCTTTGCGCGACCGGCCGAATTGCTGGCGGCCGATGTTGAGGCATGGCGACGCGTGGGTCTCGAGGGTTGCAATGGGGCTCGG
Source organism: Ophiocordyceps robertsii (assembly GCA_027405785.1). Taxonomy (NCBI): domain Eukaryota; kingdom Fungi; phylum Ascomycota; class Sordariomycetes; order Hypocreales; family Ophiocordycipitaceae; genus Ophiocordyceps; species Ophiocordyceps robertsii. The sequence goes on from JAPEBW010002072.1 coordinate 3,374, forward strand.
GCGGCACGCAGCCGCGACGTCGACTCGGTGGCTCTAAAGCCGATGCGGGCTGCTGCCGTTGAGGCCGACATGATGGGCAATGGACGCGGGGCCGTGTCGGCTCCCGGCGACGAGCAACGGCTGGCGGTCGGCAATGTTGGTCGACGATGATTCGGGAGAATTGTCGGCTTCCGGCCAGTTCGGCCCCCAACTTGGCAACAGGGGCCTCCGGAATACAGTGCTAGTGGGCGCCACTTCTGCACTGTATCTACCTGGGCGTGCGTGTCTCCATCTATCTCGTGGCCCAGGCTGGCTCTCCTCCTGCGTGGGGTCTGCCGCAGTTGTGCTCACTAGGGAGGGATTGCAGCATCACGGAAGACGACGAAGCCCTTTGACAATTTTGTACATGCTCTCTGAACTTTTCGGCAACCATGACCCGGCGAGCCGCGGATGTGATTGATGTGCTGCAATCCTCGGCCAATGACGAATCGCCGGCGGGCTTGCAGAGGCCCCGAAGCAGGGCAGGCGAGGGAACTTTGCTGCGCCGACGATTCTTCGGAGCGATACTCCGACTCGTACGTACATAGTGTGCAGTTTCGGAGCAAGTCAACTGCCTGCTGACCAGTCGCGGACGTTGCAGCGTCAGTCTGACACGTCGGAATCCTGGCCTGCGGGCGAAGCACATTCTCTAGTCAGCAGGGGTACTGTCTTGATGCGACCACACGGCATCTTTCACCACCTGCGTCTACGGGATATTTCTGTACAGTATACCGTACCCGTCCCGTTGCCCGTCGCTCCCTCTGCCGAGTCTCGCCCAGGCTGGCGTTGAGGACGTGGGCATCCTCCATTGTGGCGGAATTTAGCTCTCCCACTCCCCGGCACGCCGAACTTGCTCTACCGAAAAGCTGGGAGACACAGTCTTGCACGTCGCGTCGGACTCACTCTCTGGGGGTAAACTGCGCAGTCTCGTGAAGAAGGCGGCCAACGGACCGACCAACACCGAAGAGTCTCCTTCGAGCCCCTCCCCACGCGATGCCCGACTTGCTCCTCCTGTCCCCTGCGGTGAAGGACGGCAAACCTCAGCCCGGCATCGCGAGCCCAGACAGCGACTATATCACATCGCCCCTGTCCGCCGAGTCGCATTCATGTTCAACCAGTATTACATCGGCGTCGCCTCTGCCGCTCCCCATCGGGCTCCCAAGCTGAGCCACAAAAAATCGCGGTACGGATGCCAGCGATGCCGACAGCGGAGAGTCAAGGTGAGCAGCCTCGCCCTGTCCACCCGGCCAGGCTAGGGCGCTGGGGAGACTGCATCGCGCCTCGTTTTGGTCTGCCTCTGACTCGGCCCGCCTGCTGCGCGTTTGTGGTAGTGCAATGAGGCAAAGCCCGTCTGCGATAATTGCGAGCGGCACCGGGCCACTTGCTTCTACGACCGAGTTCCTCCTCGCGAGCCTTCCATGGTCCCGGCCGCTCCCTTTGGCTCCGGCACGGCCGAGGCGCGCATCGCTGCGGCCATCAGTCGCCCGCCCGGCGGTGCCGACCTGGAGGATCCGCCCGAGACGAGAGAGCGCCGGCACATGGAGCTGAAGCTCATGCTCCGGTACGTCATGGAGACGGGCGGCACCATTGCCATCGACGACAAGACGCGGTTTCTGTACTGCAACCACATTCCCGAGCTGGCCCTCAAGTCGGATGCCTTGCTCTACTGCATGTATTCGCTCGCGGCCCTCCACCTGGCCGCCTCGGACGAGAACAAGGAGCCGGCCATCGCCGACGCGCACCGCAAGTATCTGTCCATGGCGCTGCGGGAGCACAACAAGGCGCTAGCGAGCCTGTGCGCGGCCAACGCCGACGTCGTGTGCCTGACGTCGAGCTTGTTCCGCGTCTGCTCCTTCACCTTGCTGCAGGAGCGCTCGAGGCAGCCGTATGAGCCGCCGGTCGAGTGGATGATGATGAATGCGAGCTCGACGGCCGTCTTCCTGGCTGCCTTGAGGGTTCTCGGAGACAACCCGCAGTCGGTGGCGTACAAGCTTCTGCAGACGAGCCCCGTCATCCATGACGAGGGCGAGCGCTTCGGCGAGGGGCGGCGCAAGGGCCTCGAATACATGACGCGACGCGACGCCAAACGGGACGCCGACGAGCCGTGGGACCCCGAGATCCAGGACGCCTACGAGACGACGCTGAGCTACCTTGGCGGCGCCGTCGAGGCCGCCAGGAAGGGCGAGGTGGCCGAGGTCTGCAGAAGATTAATCATCTTTCCCATGCTGGTCAAGGGGAGGTTCATCGAGTTGGTTCAAGAGGGGCGCCCGCGGGCCATGGTGCTCCTGGCGCACTACTTTGCCCTGCTTTCTCTGTACAAGAATGTCTGGTGGATTGGCGGGGCCGGCGTGTACGAAGTCCGCTGCATCGCCAAGTCGCTGACGGGTGACTGGCTGGCCATGACCAAGTGGCCGCTGGAGGTGGTGGAGAGCGGCAAGGTGCCTCCACTCGTCAACGGCGGCAACGGCTAGAGATTTCACTTGTTCGACGGGGCTGAACCATGTTTCACAGCTAACAAGCTGATGCACCAATAGAGAGTGTCTCGAACGTTGAACGAGCGTTCCAGCCAAAGAGGAGCGCCATCTTTGCCCGGCAACGATGTCTGATCCGTTGTTTGAGCCTTGTAGGGCAATGGGCAGTCTTTGTTTCGTATCAGGCAGTCCAAGCCAGATACCTAGAGGCAGTGCCCTTGTACGCGTCACTTTCTCTTCGTTGCATGGTACCTATGGTTATCCCTCTATAGGGTAGTCGCCACGCCATTGCGGAAGGCAGGCCGCTTGTGAGCGGAGAGATGTTTATATAATCGCACCAAGACTCTTGTTGAGGATCCCAATGAAAAATCACAACACCAAGGCCTTGGGCAGCGAGAAGCAATTTGCCAAGACACACACCTCCCCTGAGACCATCGGGTGAAAGACCAGACGGCCTGGGCGACATCCAGTTTGGCAGTCCATGTTTTCGCCGTGCCCGATTACTTTGCGCACAAATGGCAGTCCAAGGGCAACGACGATGCTTCGCATCAAAGCATCACGAGCCGTGGCCAAGCAAACAGAATGGAGCAAGAAAATTGTCCTGAGAATTGACTAGTGGTATACGCGAGGCATCTAGATGATACAAAGAAAAGTTGGCAGCAAGGACTGATTACGGTGTTACAGATTAGCTTTTCCCGTTCCCCTCGTCCTCCCCATGCTCACAATGCATTTGCCAGCATGATGCCCACTGCCTCTTCCCATCGTCGCGACACGGCGATCTCGGTCACGGTCCGGCCAAGCTCGTCCTTGACGTCGAGATTGACGCCCGACTTCTCGCACAGCTTCTTGAGCATGTCGGCGTCGCCGTTCTCGAGCGCCTGCATGATGCCGTTCCAGCCGCGGTACACCTTGTTCGGGTCGGCGCCCTTTTCGAGCAGCTCGTCAATGACGTCCTGGTGCTCGTCGGCGCATCTCCGGAGGGCCTTGACAATGGGCAGGTGCTCGCCGGGGGCGTTGACATCGGCTCCGCCCTCGTTGATGAGGAAGGTGACGATGTCGCGGCGGTGCTCGCGGAGGGCCGTCGTCAGCGGCGAGAAGACGCCGCCGTTGCGGTCCTCGACCGACACGCCAGCCGCCAGCAGTAGCTTGACCGACTCGAGCTGGTTGGCCACGACGGCCATCTCGACGACGCCCTTGAATGCGCGCGGCTCCGGTAGCACCGACAGGACGCGCTTGAGGATGTCTGGGTTCCGGACGGCCATGCAGACCGGCCAGTCCTGTCCTCGGATGTTGGGGTTGGCGCCGCGCGCGAGCAGCGTGTCGATGAAGCCCGTGCGGTTCTCGCGGATGGCGCTCGTCAGGGGCGTGTGGCCCTTGGCGTTCTTCTCGTCGGGGTCGAGGCCTTGGTCGAGCAGCCAGCGCAGGGCCTCGGCATTGTTTGACGTGACGGCCGTCTCCAGGATGCCCTTGGGGCTGTTCAGCTTGGATCCCGCGGCCACGAGCGCCGGGAGGAAATGCTCCCGGTGGTGCGTCACGCACTTGAAGGCCGGGTACTCGCTGGCCGGTAGGTTGGGGTCGGCGCCGCTGGTCAGCAGGAGCTGGAAGATGTCGCTGCGGTTGTCCCGGATCGAGGTACACAGTGGTGTGTAGACGCCGTCCTTCTTGGCGTTGGGGTCTACGCCGGCGTTGAGGAGAATGGTGATGGCCTCCATGCTGTTGATGCTGGTGGAAAGCTCCAGGATGCCCGGGCATTTCTTGTGGTCGGCCCCGTGGTCGAGGAGCACCTGCAGGCACGCGGGGTGGTGGGCGGCAGGCCACAGCATGTGCTTTGGGCCCGGCAGGTTGGGGTTGGCCCCTTTCTCGAGCAGGATGGTGACGATGTCGGCTCTGGCAGACTGGATGGCGTCAAACAGAGCCGTCTTGCCCTCCCTGTTCTTGTCGTTGGGGTCGGCGCCGTAGCCGAGCAGCATCTCGGTGAGCTCCTTGGGCGTCTTCTTGTTGATGGAGCTGATGAGCAGCGTGTTGCCGTCCCCGGTCGTCTGGTTGGCGTTGCCGCCGTACATGAGCAGCAAGTGGACGAAGCGGACGTTGTTTGCCGCCGCGGCGATGGCGAGGGGCGTCTCCAGCTCGGGGCCGGTCGACATGTTGGGATCGGCGCCATACTTGAGCAGGGCGGCGGCGCCCGAGAAGAAGTTCTTCTCGGCGGCGGCGACCAGAGGGCTGACGCCGTCCCTGTCCGTCTCGTTGGGGTCGGCGCCGTACAGGAGCAGGAGGCGCAGGCTCTCGGCGTCTTGGCCGAGGATGGCCTCGTTGAGGGCGTGGGCGTCGGGGCCCGTGTTGGGCGAGACGCCGCGATCGAGCAGCTGCAGGACGAGCTTGTGGTCCTTGCTCCGGGCGGCAGAGACGAGGGCGTGTCTCGAGTTGATCTTGTCGCCGTCAATGTTGCTGCGGGGCCGGCGCCGAGGCATGGTAAAGGGCTCGCTCTTGACGTTGACGACCTTTGAGCCGTCGAGGTCCATGCCGGCGATGTCGGAGATGAGGGCGTCGAGCTCGCGGCTCGGCTCGGGGACCTCCTCGAAGGTGTCGAGGCGGTCCTGCACGCCATGCTTCCTGCTGTGGGCGCCGTCGTACGAGCTCGCGGTGGAGCTGACGGTGTAGCGAGTCGAGGGGCTGGCCTGGCCAAACTCGGAGGAGTGGGCGGCAAAGGAGCTGCTCTCGCCGCTGAGCGAGTCGGGGCTGAAGGGCGTCATCTTGTGGTTGTCCTTGGGCGGCGGCAGGAGCGGCAAGGGGTGCGAGTAGGGGCTGCCGCCGAGGCGGTGGTCGTCGATGCCGCGGTGCTGCGAGGCCGTGGCGGAGCGGTGGATGGAGGCCTTGTCGTCGGAGACGATGGACTCGTTGCGGCTCCGGCGGATGCTGGAGTTGTCGTCGAGGGCGGCCGACAGACCAATGTAGCCGATGCCGGGCTCGCTCTCGATCTTGTCGGTGCCGAGGTTCCACTGGAACATGAGGGCGCTCATCTTGAGGTCCTCGCGCCTCTTTTGCATGGCGACCGTCATCTTCTCGATGCCGTTGTCGCCAAAGGCCTTTGCGAAGCCGCGCCTCATGCGGCCCATGGCGCCCCTCTGCTCGTACTCGAGGAACTTGCCGACCATCTGGTCGAGGACCCTGAAGTCGTTCTGGGCGGCGCGGAACCTCTTTTCCAGGACGGTGACCATCTCGAGGGGCAGCGGGTGGGCGCTGCGGACGGCCTCGTCGAGCCCGGCCTCGATGTAGAAGAGGATCTGGCAGGCGTCGAGCAGCTCATTGGCGAGGGTGTCGAAGCCGTGGGGCAGGTGCTTGACCAGGGCCGAGTACTCGGCCATGCGCTCGGCGACGTGGTCGCCGGCGGCGGCGATGTTCTTGCAGAGCTGGAGGCATTGCGCCTGGGCCTTGTTGGAGGTGGTCATGGTAGGGGTCGGCTGGGCAGGGCCGGACTCGTCGTCGGCCGCGGGCGTGACGGACAAGGGCTCTGGGCGAGACGACGACTTGGCCGCGGGCTTGGGGGCCGGGGGCGCAGGAGGGGAGGGCTTGCTCGCCGGGGGCACAGGCGGCGAGGGCTTACTCGCGGCGGGCACAGGAGGGGAGGGCTTGCTCGGCGGAGGAACGAGAGGAGAGTGGGAGGGCTTGCTCGGCGGGGGGATGAGAGGGGAGTGGGAGGGCTTGCCGGGCGGAGGCTGCGGGACGAGACCGGACGGCTTCGAGGTCGGCGGGCTGAGAGAAGCGGCCGAGGGGGCGAGCGGAGGGCTGGACGGCTGCAGGCCGAGAGCCTCCTTGAAGTCCAAGGCGAGAGACTCCTGGGGCGGAATCAAGGGTGCTTTGGTCGGCTTGTAGGGGCGCTGGACACTGTCTTGGGACACAAGCAGCTTGTGGCTCATGGTGGAGAGTCTAAGGCATGGGGAGGAGGAGGAAGAGGAGCACGGGCGGTCAAGTATGGGCAAGGACGAGATAATAAAGAGGCCAACGTCTCTGGCTGCCGCTTGGCAGGCAAGGTTAGGTTAGGCCTGGAGAAAAAAAGGGGGGTGAAGATGGGAGTTAGACTTTGTCTATACTGCATCTGTAGCTCTCAGTGCGCGGGCGGGCGTGTGCTCGGCTCGGGAGGCGCGAAGAGAGGCGTCCGTGCCATGACTAGACGGGCTCGACGAGGCGCTCGCCACGCACCATCTCTGACGGTGGCTTCTGGTCGGAAGCATGGGGTTCCCTGCCTGGGGCGGCGCTCTGGCTCTCTTGGCTCTCTTGGCTCTCTTGGCTCTCTTCTCTCTCTGTTGTCTTTCTCTACCCACTCCTCTTACAACATCGTCCTCCTGGTCGGGACAGGCGAAAAAAGGGCCACCCCCCCCCCCCCCCCTACACAAGACACATCTCACACCCCTACCCGCACACACACACACAGTCGGTCGGTCTCTCACTCACACGTCCCCACTTGTTGGCTGGAGTTTTGGTTCATGCGCCGCGGTTCGCGCCCCCCCCGCTTCGGTGGGCGCCATGTCCTTGAACGGGCTTGCATCATGGCCGAGCGAGAGCCGTTGCAAAGGCAAAGAAAACGGGCGGTAAATTTGAGGAGAGACCAAGTAGAGGAGGAGAAGAGCAAAATGGCGGCAATTGCACCGTGTGGGCTTTGCTTGCTCTGGGGGTGAGTGAGAGAATGTACTTGTAAGTGAGGTAGGTTGATGATTGATGGGCCTGCCTCCTGGTCGCTCATCGTGGAGCACGTACTACACTATGTGGGTTGGAAGGCGAATCGATCCCCGCGCCGGGGTGCAAACACTGTCTGCCTTGTCATCTGTGCATATACTCGCGCCGATCACTTGTTGTGCGTTCCCTTTTACATTTGCCCGTCCACGCTGGGCGAGGGCGGTGACGGGTGACGGCGGCCGTGCGTGGCCGCGGCAGACAAGGAGGTCAATTTCACCCCATGACGGGTGACCCATCAAAGGCGGCGACCCATGACGGGCAAGAGGGGGAGGGAAACAAATGGGAGGGGGATCGGTCGCGGTTGGCTGCAACTCGCAGTGTTTTGGCACGGCCGGCATCGTCGGGAACAGCCCAGGGCAACAGCCCGGCACAGTGCGCGCCGATCCGTCCACCGGGTCCGGTGAAGCGATTGAATGAATGTAGCTGCAGCGTACGAGATATGACATGTACATGCAGCACACGCACGCACCGCCGGCTATTGAGTGATTGCTTCTTTTTCTTTATGCCGTCTCATTTCTGTCGTAATCTACCATGACATGCCTCGAGGCCAATGCGCCGACGGGACCCCCCTTCCCCTGCCGGACAGGACCGCACTGTGCGCCGTGTGTATCCGTACTGATAGGCCAGGGCCCAGAACGAAGACGATCCGGCGCCCCGGGTCGTGGGTGCGCCGTCGCGGGCGCGCCAATCACCCCTGACTGCGGCGGCGGCGGCCGACGAATAGCCGCGCGGCCCCCCCCCCCCCCTGGTGGGGGCAACTGGCCCACAGCCTGGGGCGCGGGCGCCGAGGGAGAGGCAACGGGGCGGGACACGTGCGCGGGTAGAGGGTACTGCGGGCACAGTGCGGCGAGGGAGGGGCGGGGAATTCCATAGGGCCTGCCTTGTCGGCTGCTCTATTTTGTGAGGCGAGGTTTGAAAAAAGGCCCATTTGCTCTGGTTCTTGACATGTGTGTGTGCATGTACAGTACGTAAGTGGCCGTGGGGCAGGGGACGGACGAGCAAGAGGGGACAAAGCACACACGGGCCATGTTGGCCGTCGTTTATGAGCCTGCGTGTTATTCGACCTGTTGGATTCCCGTCGACATGGATGGCGGCGACGGCGGCATGTATGTACATACCTAGGTGGGAGATGCCTTCGATTTGCATGTCCAGTGGCCTGTTGCCGTGGTCTTTTACCGCCGTCTGGTTTGGCCCCGGGTTCCCACGCCGGGGGGGGGGGGGGAATGGCGGCATCGATCCTGCACCGTTGCCGGCTGGCTAATGCATGCAGTCCAAGTGATGCCAGTCGACTAATGAATGGCACTTGGCACGTACCCGGCAAGTGTCCGTATGTATGTATACGACCGCATGTGTACAGAGTACATACATACGAAATATGCCTGTCCCGTCTCCGAGGCCACACACACACCGGCTACCCGGACTCACGGCCGCCGCCTCCCATCCCCAGCGCGCGTCCCGGCCGGCACTCGCGTGTATCGTTGACATGGCCGAGCCCTCTTGTTCTCGGCGTGCTCTGCGTCTCCGGTACATGCACCAGCAGTGACATGCACACCGCGCTCGCATATGCCGCCGGCCATATGCTCCCCCTCTCGCGTACCTTGCAGCCAACACGCATGCCGTGCTCGTCCAACTCTTGCCTGTCATCTGGTAGGGGGCCCCTTTTCTTCCCCGCGCATCCTCCCCGTCGTGGCTCGAGTGCTTTTGCCGAGCCTCTGCACTGACTATGCTCGGGGCCCCTTCTCCCCGCCCCCGGTCCCTCTCTCTCTCTCTCTCTTTCTCTCCCTCTCCTATACTCTGTGCTCTTTCGCTTCGGCTGGCTAGACGGCGCTGCTTCGGGACGCCCGCACATGACAGTTTCCCCGGTCCAACAATTTGTCCCCTCTTCCCCCACTCCCTATGTCATTTGCCCATCGCCCGGGCCGCCCGTCGCTTCCCTCCAACCCCAATCTTCAGAGTTCAGGCCCGGACATGGACATGGACATCATCATCGTCAATCGTCACTCGCGCCTTGCCTCGCCCTCGTCGCCTACCGGGACGTGCAGTGGCGTGCCGAATCGAGCCAAAGAGGATAGTGTCTGTGTCCTGATTCGACGTTGGCCCCGTCCTGCATTGCATGTTGAATGTTTCCCGATCCGGTCGTCGCCTCTCGCGCATCCAACCCGGCTTCCCCTTCGTCTACTTGGCCTTTTCTCTCCTAGAGTCTCTCTGCCACCGGGCCCGCGCCAGCTGAAACAAGTGAAAGCTAGAGTGACATTTGTCCGGGCGGCGCCCTCCCAAGGGCGGCCCGACTCCGGCTGAGCGTCCGCGATGCGCCATCACCACTTCTTGGCGTGGCCTCGGCAAGTCCTCGTCTGGATGGTGCTGCATGACGCCGACCGTGACTAGTCCCCCCCCCGGACGAAAATAGAGGCCTTTCGGGGGCCAGGTCTGTCCCTCGATGCCAACATTGTGCTCCGTCTCCGCGGCTGCCAACACGGATCCTGGACAACAAACGGCTTTGTCCCTTCGCGTGGGCCCCCCGTCCGTCAGTCATCCTGCCCATGTATGTACGCATTGATGCCATTTCATTTCAATAGTTCACTCTCTGCTCCGAATCGGCATGACTGTGTCCAATCAATGCCGTGCCCATCCACCGTCGGCAAGGATGTCTGTTTGCCTCCTCCAATCCCGGCAATTAGCCTGGCAAACAGCGTTTTGTTTCGTCCACCATTGGCGTCGCTGGCTAGGCTGCGCCCGCATTGAGAGGGGAAGGACGGGGGTTAGATGCAGAAAACCTGTCTTGGCTTGATCCAGATTAGTACCGTAGCTTCATCTGCCGCCGGCCAGCAGTGCCAAGTGCCAAGGCGCAGTGCTAGAGAGCTCGGCCGACGCCACGTCCAGCATCCCCCATGCTGCTTCTCCTGCGCCATTGACCCGGGTGAGCATGAGCTGCATCTTGCCTGCCTCCCGTCGTCAAGTTTATTAGGGGTCAACCATTGCCAATAACCCGTCTTTAGCCTGTGGCCGCACCAAGGCTTCAACTGGCCGGGTTCCCGTCGGGCCTCAGACCTCCTGTCACTTGGCGCGGCGTTTCTTTTTGCCCGCTGACAGTCGTGCCACTTGTGCTTGAATCATCATGCTTCTAGCATTCGAATGCGCCCAATTTCTCGGGATCCAATGAGACATGTTTGATGCGGGATGCGATGAGGCTGATGATGATGGATGGACTGCCCAGTTTTTTTGGGGTGCTTTTTTTTTCTCTGGCTTGGCCTGGCTTGGCCCAATGGGAGAAAAAAAAAAAAAAAGCTTTGACGATGGGATGAGGAGGCTGATTTCAGGTAATATCACTCACATATCGTGCACCCACACAATGTCCAACGGCGGAGAAAGTACTTGTGGGCTGGAGGAGTCAGGTCTTGGCCGAGTCGCCGTCCTATAGCTGCCATCGGTTATCGAAAAGGCCTGATGTTGTTTCAGCAGGCGAGGCATCCAAGGGCCAGCTCGACAGCCATTGGGTCTTCACGACCTCGTTTTGCTGGTGGCAATGGCGGCATGTTCCGTTGGCTTCGGCTTGGCCCGTAAATCATCGGCCCTGGTCACGTGACGCCTCGCTCCGCCGCAGGGCCCTTCCCTGTCGTCGGCTTCCCTGTCGGCTTCCCTGTCCCCTCTTTCTTCAACCTCGTCCAATCCTCGGCCGGTCCTCTGCAGACGCTTCCGTCGTCCGCCTCCAAATGCGCCGCCAATCCGCGCACCAGCCCAGCCAGATGCGCCTCTTTGCCGACGCCGAAAAGGCCCCTGATCGCCCTTGCACGCGCGGCCCGGACGGGCAGTCGGCGTTGCACCCTGCCGTCGGGGAGACGTCCTCGCCCACCTCTGTCGTCGATTGGGCTCCTTGCAGTGCTCGACCTCTTGCAAAAGCGCTGTTGCAAAGGACTCTGATGGCCCGGCCTTCATGTTTTGAGTTTCTCGACGGCCGGGGCCAACGGCTAAAGTCCTCGCTTGCATCTGTTGGGCGTCGCCGTGTTGCTTCGACGCATGGCCAGCTCACGAGGCTGCATCCTTCTCCGCTCCTCGCTTGGCTTCTGAGAAGGAATCTAGGCCTCAGGACCGCCATGTCAGATGCCCGAGCAGTCCTGCCACGCCCCCCACATGGCCGACTCGAGCGTGGCCCTTCTCACCTCATGGCCTCGGAGATGGACTGTCTGCCCCTGACGAGGAACACTGTCCAACTCGGTCTGATGAGACAGCAAGTCCAAAGTTGCGCCCAGTATGAGGTGCAACCATCCCCGTCGTAGTCGAGCGTCTACCCGGCGGCCGTTGCCTGCACCTTTCTCGCCCCGGTCTGGCCAGTCCTTGGGAATCGCCGGCCGTTGATGAGCAGCCTGCCATATAACCCAGTCGCTCAGATGACTCGAATCGCATCCGTGCCGGCACTGGCCAGAAACCACGCCAAAGGCAAGTGCCCAGGGGCAAGTGCCCAGGGGCATGGCGGCGGATTTCATGCTGGCAGCCGTCAAATTCTTCATGTTGTCCATATGCTTGTCCTGGTAGTGTGCAAGGAAATGGCCTGACTCCATCATGAACCCGGCAACGCTCGTCGCATCTTACTGCTCATGTCGCCTGCCTGCCACGCAGATCCAGCCATGCAGAGTCTGACGCTTGATCCGGACGACGTGTCGTTTTCGGGAACGGGCATCAAGCGGGGCAACGCCACGGCCTTGGGGTTCCAATGCAACAAAAGGCTGAGCGAGACTTGACTCCCGAAAGTGCGGTGATGGTGACACGCGAGGCAGAAAAGAAGTTTGGCGACAGAACCGTGGATGTATCGAGCTTCACTGAAGCAATGAGGGAACATGGACTGACCACATCACAGGACTTCCCGCCAACTTCACTTGAACCACGGACCTCGGCGTTGCATCGACGGCAACTTGGAGTGCCCGCCTCACCCGGCATTGCAGCAAACCTGCTCCCAAGTGACACAGCGGTGAATCCCCTGCCCCGAGCGCTCATTTCTTTTCCTCCC